>OMKZ01003550.1:15845-32825 GCA_900302535.1 Neoniphon sammara
GGGATTAAAAAAAAAAAAAAAAAAAAAAAAAAAGCCCAAAAACACAATGTGTGTATGTATGTGTATATATTCATGGCCATGAGTGACATAACTGGAAGAAAACATTCCAAAGCTAATTGCTACTGCTTGAGACTTGATGAATTCAACTTATTTTAATGGATCACAGCAGATAGCACCACATTGTATTTGTACATACATCTTTGGCCATTTGCGCAGCTTGTTGGTTACGACGGTAGAAGATCTCCTTGTAGTCATCCATCCAGACCTCGGCCAGGCGTACCTGGTTGCGGGCGATCACCTGTGTGCCCTTGGGAAAGGTGTGTGGGCTTTTTGTCCTGAAAACATGGCCAACAATGGAGCAGGGGATGATCTCCAGCTGGCCTCCACACTGCCACACCTGCAGAAATTGGCAAACAATACCAGCAGACGTGTGAAGACGTACAATTAGACACACCTGTGCAATTACATTGATGATGGACAGATACAGCAAGCAGAAAGACTTAACAACAAAAGACAGGACTGCTGCATGTTCAAGATGACAGGTTAGTCATTTCTTACCCTGAAAGACATTTCAATATTCTCTCCACCCCAGATTTCCATTTCTTCATCATAGCTTCCAATATGATAGAAATATTCTTTTGAGATTGAGAAGAGCCCACCAGCAAATGTTGGTGTCCTGTGGAGGAGGAAGATCTTTTCAAAGGCAGCATATTTTTTTCACATTTTGTGAAATGTTTTTCACAGTTTGCAATCTCAGTAATAAAAAACAAGTTCATGTAAAGTTCACATTGTACATTCATGAAAACTGCTTCCTTACTTGATAGGGTATGTTTCATCCCTCCTCCTTTGTTTCTCATGATCTGGTAGACTCTCCCAGCCGAAGGACAGGCCCCAATCAAAGTTGCCCCGGTTGTGATTCTGGCCATATGGAGATGGTTTCATGAACTCAAAGGTATTGAGATCAATAGTGGTGATATCAGGACTGACTACTGCAGTGTAATTCTCTGCTATCCTGGCCAACAGAGGCTCCAGCCAGCCATTAAAGCATTCACCTGTGAAGACACAGTACAGTGCATCATATCATCAGCCTCAACAATAACAATTATATGGCTAATCTTAGAACAGTTAGAGGCTTGAGAGGCTTCTAGGGAGTCCTCGGCAAAAACGAAGAATAGTTTAATTTCACAGCGATTTCATTTTCTAGGAATTAAGATACAAAAAATGTATGAGTGATCATTTTAACATTATTTTTTAATCTCAAGTATGACACCTAAAACAATTTCATACTTTAATTTAGTCTGCTTGGGGATCCAGAATATAAAAAAATGTGACTGTCATAGAATGTAGGATGCAATAACAACCAATAGTACAGCTGTGGTAAAATCCTAAATGAAATATATTGAAATCTATTTGATCTATTATTCAATTTTAAATCAATGGCCACCATAAGTCTAAATAAAAAACTATTTGCATTGTTAAATGTGGCTGTGTATGAATGGGTGTGTCTAACATTTTCAGAATTAAGAATGTGTGAGTAACTCGGTATTTTGACGTCAGTGGCTTTGACTAACAGTGGGCGTCCAGAAAGGTGAGTGTATCTCCGGTGGCCACAGAGGCACCCAGCAGCCGTGCAGTTATAAGTCCTTTCCTTTCTCGCTGGCGGACGACCCGCACAATGGTGAGACGCTTCAAATATTCATCCAGCTCATCCTTCAACACATCTGAAAGTACAGGATAGTCAGTGGAATTAGTTACACACACATTTATATTGACACTAAGACAATGATTGATCATTTTTTGCTGAGTTAGAGCTCCAGAGGCTTTTGAAAAAATATCACCTCATGAAAAATCTGAACAAATAATAAATGAGTGACCATGGAAAACAGTCATTTAGTTAGTAGTCTTCAGCATGGAAGGTAAGGAGAGAGAAAGCTGTCTGCCTTCCATTCTCAACATGGCTGGTTGTCAAGTCTGTCTGACCAGCTCCTGGACTACAGATCTAAGGAGTTGTACTCAAGGCTCTAATAGGGGCCTGCTCCCAACAAATAACAGTGTTTAGAGTTTCAGATGGACTGCATTCCCTGAAGCCCCTCTCCTTTCCAGCATTTTGTTTCCCCTTGCCTGGGACCTGTTTACAAGAGCTAACTCTGACTCATTTCTAAGCACAACCATTGCTAACTCCTCTTAGGAAAGTATTCACTAGCAGCCCCTTGCTTCCTGTTGTAACCCTCCTCATGAGCCACAGAGCTGGAGCTCCACTCCGCACATTTCATGGAACACCAAAGGGCTGCCCACACAACAGGCTGCCTGAAATTAAATCCAAAAGAGAACTGGGTGGTCCTAGTGAGCCTGCCGTGCGTTACCGTCCACGCTGGCGTCGTCCACTAGGATGATCTCCTTGAGGAGAATGGCAGGGGAGGTGTGGAGGACACTGTATACTGTCCTTAGTAGAGTGCTCCATGCTTCATTATGAAACACAATTATCACACTGGTGGTCGGCAAAGGGGGACATCGTTTGAAGGTTTGCTCAATACATCTGCAGAAAGTACAAAAGAGAGCACAGAGATCTAGTGTCTATACAGTTCCTGAGTGGCACAATAGTCTAGTTATTACATCTGCAGGCAATCCCCTGTGGGGTGTCCATTTCAGCTGTGACACTGCATGTGTAGCAGCCTTTGAAATACCAGCCATATCAGACTGGGAGAGACTTTGTAAAATACCCCAATAAAAAAAAGTTAGGACATGGACAGACTTGTGTAATTAGCCAAGCATAACTCAGCTTCTTCCTGGACTGGCCACATTAACTGGGCAGACATGCTGAAACAATGTTTCAGTCAGAAAAATCATCCCTGTGGTTTTTGTGTGAATTTTCCCCCAGTTGTTAAAGGCAAACATAGAAGATTTATTTGGGTTAGACAGTCATGTTTGCATTTAACAATCTATATCATAGCACCATCTGTGGGTTTTCAATATGTGACTGATTATATTACAGGCCAACAAGACAGTCCATGGAGAACACAGGGATTTTACTTCTCTACAGTAACAAAGATGCTCCTTTTATCACCACAAGGTGGGGTAATACTATTCATCAATTGATGTTTCTAAATCAAGATCATCTTGAGAAGAAAGTCAGCACTATTTGCTGTGTTCACTAACACCATGATCTTCTTGCTCTGTCTTGTTTTATTTATTTATGTATTTTAATCAAAGATTAGGGTTAACACAAGGCCTTTTTAACATGAGGTAATATTATGGCTTCTACAGAGTCACAAAGACTTGACAAGATCACATACTCTGGTGGTCTAGTATCCGGGCCCAGGTCTCTACTTAAGGAGATTCGGTCACTGGCAAACAGGTTAAAGCAGTGTTTCTCCTCCCCCCTCTCCTTCTCCTTCTGCTCAGTAGGGCTCAGAGAGTCTGTGTGGAAGGGCTTCCCAGAAGCCCCAGGAGCAAGGGGGTTCTGCGGTGGGCGCTCCAGAGCCGGCCTGAGCTCAGCCACAGTGTAGTGCCCTGGAAGACAGGACATGCTCTCTGCATTTTCCTGCTGACGGACAGGGGCTCTGATCTGCATCTTTGGCATTGCATCCCTGAAGTTATTGACCGCTCCCATCACCATGCCCAGCACGGCATCTCGTTTTACTGCCATCTCGTTCAACCATGGCTCCTCCTGTGGGCTTTGGCTTCCCACCTCCCGTTGTATGAGGAACACAAATGTGACAAAAACCACGGCCACGATCACCAGCTTAAGTGGGTGCAATCGCCTTCGGAGGACTCTTCGAAGCGCTGTCATGCTGTTTGAATGGAGTGAAGGCTGCCTCAAGACTGAATTTCACCTGCCATAAATGAAAACCCCCAAGTCAAATATTTAAGAGATAATGTAACTAACAAAATTAAAACATATGGTTTCTAAGGGAAAAAAAAAGTTTGATAGTGAAACATTACCTGTCACCACACTAACATCTTGTTAATGAGGGCATTGGAAATGAATTTCTACTTTTAACACCAACTGGATGTGTACATTCATAGAGCACATCATAGTGGAGCTAAATCCATGTCTATTACACTGCTTTCTACGAATATATATGACAATTTTCATAAGTTCATCAAACAACTTCTGCCCTGAATTCCTTTAGAAAAAAACGATCACGTACCATGAGTCATTAGACAAGAGATTAAAGTTAGACGAGTTCTGTAAATTGTTTCTGTGAAGTCCAACGAGTGTCATCCTGCTTTGACTTGAGACACTTTCTAATTGTTTCGTGAGTTCCACAGCAACTTTTCCTCGAGGTGAAAAAATATTTCCAATCAGCACTGCCAATCCGTGTCTCTCTGTATTCAAGCTTTGCAGAACTTCCGTCTCGTTGGATCATCCAGGTACGCTCCTTCAGGTAGAGGGAGGAGACCTGCTGGTGCGCTTGCGCAGAAAGGATCTCAGCGAGTCAAAATCCATATCTGGAATTCAAATGAGTAAGCATTAACAGCTCCATAAACAAACCACTGTGGATGATGCCCCTATTTGACTCGTAGCCTGACCTGACTGAGGCTGCACATTTGTCATTTGCCAACATCGCTGGTGAATCAAACATTTCAGCCAAAAACAGTAAGCCCGATTTTAAGTTTGATTAAACTAAAGTGGCCTAGGATAACTTTGTCTGGAGCAGTATTGGAAAGGATGTTTTCCGTGGAGCTCCTCTGATTCAATAATGGTGTCATTTCTTTAAATAATAGGATTTGTTCAGCCAGCCATTCATTGGGACAGTTGCTGGGTTACAAATAGTGGAGGAACGCACTCTATACCCCTCACATAGGCTACCGCATCCAATCAGGCTCTCTAGGAGAAAATGCCACATCTCCCACCTAGCGAGCAACATAATTTCATGTTTTGGTCGGCCGCTATTGTGAACACTTTAGTAGAAACTGAACATAGCCCGATCTAGAAAAACCATGAGATGGATAAATAAGATCGAACGCCTTTTCGGATGCTGATTGTCAGGAAAATAATATAAAAAGACCGAAAGCGTAAGATATAAACACGTCTGCGCTTCAGTTATTATTGTAGAGTTTGAAAAGCGTCACACGCCTACCTGCTGAAGTTTATCCCATCCTCTGGTTTTCCAAGTTGCCCATAGCAGATGGTCTTCATAAGGAGTTGAGATGCTTGTGAGGGGAAAGACGTGGACTCTGAAACCATCCGGTGGGAGCCTGCTCTGGTTGAGGTCTTTCTTAAGTATTGCAACCAAGATCAGACTTGCACAATGACTCCGTGTGTAGCGACTGTGTTCCCCAGTAAGGCAAACCAGTTTATTTTGTCCATCATGCGTAGAGTTCAGTATCCAACATTTTTCCACTTGCCACTAGCTTTGTGGCAAATGTGACAGTAGGGATATTGATAGGAAATTGTTCATTCAGATCGTGTATCCACTTCTGCTCTACTGATTTCACGTTTGGCAGCATGATTGATTGTAACGTGACATGTTTAATTAAATCAATAGGAGACAACTGGCCGTGGGACAAAATAAGAGCTACCATTATGTCTCAGTAAAATAAAATGCAGTAAAATAAATTCGTTACAATAAACACCATTAATTCTAGAACCTCCCCCGAATGGCATTCACATCGCAAGAGAATAATTAACATGGACTAGTAAATCATTTTAAAGACAATAACCTGATATATGTGAATTTTTAACAGGTACATTAAAAAGGAGCTTAAGTTGATTATAGGTACACAATTATATTTACTTGTACAGACTTTAAGAGCACAATTCAACCTCTCTATTGTGCCTCTCCGCTAGATCTCTTGTAAATTTGATTTTAAGCTCTCCAAATTCACTTGAAATAAACATTTGGTCCCTGGTTTTTTAAAAAAAGCCTCCCAGTGGTTCATAACCCTGGCACTGCTTAGCACAGTGCTTTCCATCAGGGTTGAACTAACTGACTGCTGATATGCAAATGTACAACATGTATAAGGTGTATTGGCAAGGCAATTAAGTCAGTTTTCCAAAGTTGTAAGTAAATGGACATTCTATCCACATAAAATAAATCAACAAAATAATTAAAGTACTGGATCCATTGTGGTTCATAAATTTTTATTGCAGAAACAGATGTTACATTTATTTTATTTGTCAATAAAAATGTTCACTCTATTTCTCTCTCTCTCTCTCTCTCTCTCTCTCTCACACACACACACACACACCGCCAAATCTATGATCTTAGGGCACTACGCGCTTTGTCCAAGATGTCCTTTCTCATTCTCGGATAATTTGGATGAGCATCCAAAACCTGTGAAACAAAACAAATATCAAAAGATGGCACACAGTATAAGAAAAGATCAAACCACTCAAACTCACCGCATAAAAGCTTCTCTCACCTTGTGACACACATCTATGGCATCAACATGCCTCTTTGCTTTTAAGTAGTTGAAAGCAAGCTTGTATCCTGAAATAAATAAACAGACATTATGAGTTATACATGTAATATTAGTCATCCAAATGATTTTTTGTCCCAAATGGTATTGTACATATGATTTTGGATGACGTACCAATGGTAGGGTTAGTTTGATTTCCATACTTCCAAGCCAGTTCATAGTTGAGTGCAGCATCACGGAATGCCTGCTCTTTTTCCATTATGTAGCCCAAATATTCATAAGCTTTACAGCATGACTGGAGGAAAAGTGCAATCATTATCACCAAGTGCCAAAATACTTTACATAAATGGGGGTTATTGCATCATAAACATCTATGAACTGCCATATGAAAAAAAATATATATATAAATTGTTAAACACAGCAAACATTAGAGCAGAGTGACAGTGTTCTCAGTAATAACCTTGTTATGACGGAGGCATCTCTTCAAGAGGTCCCCGGCCATGTCATACTTCCCTGAGTGGATGTAGATGTCTGCCAGGAGCAACCAGCTCTTCTCGAACTCGTCAGCGTCAACAATGTTCCAGTTCATCTTAGCTATGCGTTTGAGCTGGTTCCTGGCCCGAGGTGTTTGCTTTAGGATCATGTAAGCCGTCGCCATGGCCAACAGCGCTGGCACGTGGTCCTTCTGAATTCAACCACAGAATTCTAGTTAGATGCTGTCTTACAGGACACACCTGCCATAACCTCCACTCGGCACCCATTCCCTACACTTTTACCCCATGCCCACTTTATTGCAGTATATTAAGTTAAATAGGGAACTGTAGGGAACCAAACTACAATAAAAAAAATAATGTCAGCTTATTCCATCAACATTTAGCATGGTATAATGTGCTGTGCATTTGTTGACCAAATGGGAGGAGTAAAGCTAAGAGAGAGCCCGACATAATGCATATCTCCTGGTGAGGGCATATTTGCACGGGAGGAAGTGATGCAACTCATCAAGTGCACCATCTGGAGTTTACTCACCTCATTGTTTGCAATCTCTGTGAAAACATTGAGGGCTTTCTCTACATTGGCCTTCTGTTTAGTAGCCAGGAAGCAGTAGTTCTCCAAGATGCGAAGCTGTAAGTGTCCGCCGGGTGTCTGGGGCTTTAACTCCTTCAGCAGTTTCTCTGCTGTTCTCACAGCAAGCTGCTCGGACTCCTGCTTCTCTGTGGAGTTGCTGAGGAGAGACACAGATGGAGCACTTCTGCATTAGAGGCAAGTCTGTGAACTTTTAAAATGCAAGAATATGTGTCGGATCTAATATGTATTTACTAAACTGCAACGTTGTATATTATATCAACTCACCCGATGTCACCATCTAAATTCTCAAATACTTCTCCCCCCATGGTGTCGTTATCAGGGTTTAGGCAGATTTCAATCATGTTGTACACAGCGTTCTGACCCCAATCATTGTCTTTCCGTGCCTTGTTAAAATGCCGCAGACCATCATTTGGTTCTCCTGTGTACCTGAACAGCAAGTACAACTTTAATTGGATAATGTCTAACAGATGGCATTGCAATCTTAAGGAATCAGAGGCTTTACCAAAGATAAAGTCCTTTGCAGTAGTTAAAGCCAGGGTCAAACTTAGCCCTGGAAGAATGCTTTTCTGCCATATCGAGAAATCTGGGAACTTCTTCGAGCTTCCCGGCTCTCCTCAACAGGTCAATAAGACGTGACAGTGTTGGGTAGTTGTCTGAGGACAAACAGATGTGAGAGTTACTCCGCTTTCTATTTAGAGAAGGTCAAATAACAGTTAATTTACATTCACCTCAAGTTTCCTCTGTAAATCCAGAAAACTCTACTGTTTCAAGTCTAAGGGAAACAGCCCTGTCACACCTGGTTTCCGCTCCAGAAGCTGCTGAAAGTGGAAAACAGCCTGTTCATAGTCTTGCTTCCTGAACATCAGGTCAGCCATCATCTAACGAGAAATGCAAGTGAGAGGGTTAAAGGAGATCTATAAAGGTTTGGTTCAAGATTGAGATGGCATGAAGGGTAAACAAACCAGTGTTGCATCTTCATTAAATTGGTCATTCTTCAAAATGACGCTGCATTGCTCCTGGCAGGCATCCACCTCATCTAGGGTAAGGTACAACCGGGCCAACTCCAACATCACCTAGGAACAGGGGGTGCATTCATTTGAATGAACTTAATGCTACAACATTCTTTGTGGAATAATGGAAGGTTGATTTTTTTGTATGAATTCTATATGTTTTAAGTATAGTATTGTGCGTGGTTGACACTCTTTTTTTTTAATAAAACCAAGCCTTTTGCCTACATCAAACTATAAAGAAGTAAGATGAACACATTTAAAAAAAAAACACAGGGATGAGACTCTAAAAGATGCCAGGGCTTGTCAACTACAGCTGCAGTGAGTACACAGGACGTTTTTGATTCAGCTGCACTGACCTTGCGATCACTCTCACAATACACAAGAGCTTCTTTGTAGAATTTGACTGCTCTCTCATAGCCCCTCTGACTTGTGTAGTGTTTAGCGATCTCAGCACAGATCTCAGCAGCAAGCTGCTTCTGCATGGGGACGGCGTCAGGCTGCTCCAACTGCACCCGCTTCAGTACCTTGGCCTGCACATCCCGGGCCTATACACAGCACAGACACAACTTCATTATGTCATTCATGCAAAATTTTGATCCAAAATTTTGCACGAATAATAATGAAGAGTCTCAGAGCACTGGAGAAACTAGATCCACTTACCCTTTGTAAGGAAAGTAAAGCTTCCTCATTTTTGTCAACCTTGCTCTGGATTTTTGCTAACAGGACCAGATAACGACAGTCATCTGTGAGCGCTGGCAGCTCATTCACTGGGAAGATCAAAAGGAAAAAGCAAAATTATGAGCACAACGAAACAATAAATTCACCATATCAAAACCAAAAAGCAATGTGTTTTTTATTTCCCTGAAACATCTAAGCAGTAACAAGAAATGTTTTGGTTTCCATATTCACAGCAGTTTGGAGGTAAACAGGATTTCCTGTCATTTCTTAACATTTATGCACCACATATTTGCATATTTCCATGCAAAAACTACCTGCAGTCTCTTATTCTTTTGTTTGATTGCCAAGTTTGACCTAGTCCAGGATGTTCATGGTGAAGTATCTTAAATAACTCCACTGTACCTGGGTCATGGGCCAGAGCATCATGCAGAACTCTCTCACACTGCTCGTACTGCTTCATCTTCATCAGCAGCTCAGCCAGGTCATAGCGCAGGAAGTTTTGCTGCTCAGTCTTCAGAGCCGCTTCATAGTAATTTATTGCCTGTGTAACAGCGTCTCTGTGTCAACACTGGTTTGTCCCTCAGTGAGTCTCAAAGTGTTTATCTTGGACTGAGTGTGCATTACAAACCTTGACGTAGTTATGAGTCTTCACGAGGGCTTTTCCAATCTTGCTGGCTAAAGCGCCATCTTTGGGGTTTTTCTTCAGAGCCTGCTCATAGACCTCAATGGCTTTCTCTGGCTGAAGATAAACACATCTTTTAGTAAGTGATGCAAGCAAGATCATTATCTGCAGTGGCTCTGTATTTCTGTCAATGGATAATGATGTTGTAATTTTTCTAAATACTTGGTAAACCTAATGCATTTTTGCGTTTACATAAAACAGTAAACACACGGCAAACACTTTAAAAGCTATTCTACACTAACCAAATTCTGAACAAAACCTGTTATTTTGGGATAAATAAAGAGCAACTTAAAATGGTGAGTCTTGTCTACTTACTTCCTGAATGTTCATGTAAGCGTCACCTAGTAAGAGATATGTGTGAGGGCTGGGCAATTTCTCCACCATTTCTCTGGGGAAAAGACAGACATATCACATTAGAGCTCAATTATGGCGCTTCATTATACAGATGTGTCTCTGCTCTTTTGAGGTTCATTCATGCCTGGCAAAACAAATGCAACACCAGAGATCAGGAGAGGACTATTGGCAATTCTTCTAGAGCACTGGACACAGTTTCACACAGCTTTGCTGCATGAGTAGCTATGGTTAAGTTTTCCAGCTGATTCACTTTGAACTGGTGGCCTTTTAAATTCTATTGCAGTGGATGAAAAGTAGGTACATTATAACTGGGTAGCAAGAGGTCATAGTTATCTGGAGCACTAGAGAAAATAATTGTTTGTGGGTGATATTTGACTGTACCACTGTCAACCATTATAGCTTAAGTCAAACGCTATGCATTACAGTTAGGGCTGGGTGATATGGACAAAATCAAATAGCATGATATCTTGGACCAAATACCTCGATATCAGTACTGTGATGATACTGTATGGATAAGTACTGGTACTTTCATAAGGTTATTTACACACAAGAGATTTTTTGATAAACTATCAATAGTAATGTGGATATGATGATTGTAAATAATAGAACAGCTAAAACAGTTTAATCAATTAAGAAAATTGCATTCCTTTACTATAATACAGCCTTTACAACCAGCCCAGCAAAAGACAGCACTTACCATATACCACACTATCCAAAATCCTAGACAAATTCTAGTCTCATATGAAGTGTGATATTTGCTCACATGTTCAGCTATTATATTTAGTCAAGTCACAATGCAATACTCGATGTATTTCAGATTTTCTTTTAGATACAGATTTACTGCTCACCTGTAACAGCTGGCATATAGACGTTTCTCCTTTCTGTGGTTGAGATATATGTCTGCCATTTTCTCCTTGGCTTGGACGTAGTACGGCTGCTCGGGGGTGATGTTTCTAAGCATACTCAGTGCGAGCTCTGTGTCACCACGCAGCAGGGCCAGATCAGCATTGGCAATGGTGACACGCAGCTCCTCAGGGGTACCCGAGAACTCATTGATGGCATCCTGCATCACTTTGGCAGCTTCGTGCTGAAATATTAAGTTCATCAATGTGTAATTTTCCCTTTAAAGCCAGTCATATGTAGAAACAAATAGCACTAATAGGATGAAACAATGATATTGCACATATTTGTTTACTTGTTCTCCGTTGAGCCAGAGGGCCTCGGCTAATTCCAAGAAGACAGACACGCAGTCAGCAGAGCTCAGCTCAATCTTCTTGGTCTTAGACTTGGATGAGGATCCCGCCCTGTGGACCCCTGGAAGGCTCATGGCCATCTGCAAGGTCTGGATGGCTCCAGTCAACTCACCCGTCTTCTTCTGGGCCTGAGCCTTGATCAGGTGGTACATGGGGTGTTCTCGAATCTGGAATGGACAAGACACCATAATCTGAATTCAGAAGTCCAGTCAATACAGAAAGGATTCAGTTACCAAGTCTCAATATTGTTCAGGTATTTTACATGAGTCTATTGCTGAGATCTGAATTCCAGTCAGTAATAACATTCACCATTGAAGTTTCAGATTTGTAAACCTGTGCCTTAGAGTCTGATAAAATTGTCAGCTGTTTTTTGATCATACCTCAAAGTTATGGCTGAGACACAGTTCAAGAGACTGGGAACACAGTTTCAAGTTCCCCTGCAGCAAGTGGATCTGCGCCATAAACAGATGAGCGTCTGCATGAGAGGGACACTGTTCCAAGCAATGATGTAGACTGCTCTGAGCGGCGTCAATATCACCTGAGTAAAGACGTCAGCAATACAATTAAAAATAGCATTTACAGAAAGGAAACAATGCACATTTTCATTTTAACACAATGCTCACCAGACTGGAATCTGACTTTGGCCAACAAAAAGACCCCTTGAAGGAGACCAGGCACAATCTTGACCACCGTATCCAACACAGAGACACAGTGCAGGAGCTGAGGAGCAGGAGGCTGGCCCGGGGCTGGAGGCTGGAGCACAGACAGTAATAATTAGTATCTGAAATGTTTTCATGGGTTAGGGTTAGGGTTAGTGTTAATGTGTAATTGTGTGTGTGTGCATAATAGTGACAAAGGCGCACACCACCCCTAAATGTGTAAAATGCAAACCATAATCTAAAGGGAATATGGGTTTGCAAGGTTGGACTGCTTTTCTGATAAAAAAGTGGTAAAATCACCACATAGCTGACAGTATCTAATTCAAATGAGTTTTTGTTGGTCAATTAAAAAAAAAACTTAATTTTTTTCAGTATTACATAAGTGGAACATTTTTAGCACCAAAGTCTTCACTGCACTAGATTCTCTCACACAAATGAAGCTTTCTTGCAGTACCTCAATTAAGAAGTCATCGATGAAACAGCAAAAATGGGTTTCTTTAGTATGCAATTTGCATTCACTTTTTAAAAATGCATCTAATCTCCTTAAGACACAATATGACCTGTAATTTTAAGACTTTCTATGCACCGATGCACACCCTGCTATCAATGAGTCTCCAGTCATACCTTAGCAGGACACAGTACTAGGTACTCTCTGATGATTTCCAGCAGGAAGTCAGGGTTGAGTTTCTCAAAGTACTCTACTCCCAGTGGCAGACCCTGCAGCGTAGAGAAGTGTGTGTCCACTGCATCGTTCAGCAGGTTGGTCACCTCTTCTTGGGGTCGGCGCTTCTTCACTGCCAGCACAGCACGCAGGTATAACAGATCCTATAAGGGCAAAAAGGAAAGATGAAAAAGGAGAAATTTAAAGAAGGGGGAGAGAAATAAAAATCTGTGGAATGAAGAAAAGAGGTGGAGGGAAGGAACGTTTATAAAGGTATTCTCCTAAGAAAGATGGATCTAAGACACAAACACAAAATAAAAAGGTGAAAATCCTCCCAAGAAGAATAAGTGAGTTATAATACTGAAGACCTATGGGACCAGCTGTTACTCATCCTGCCAGATACTCCTACTAATTGGAAAACAGTTTCTCTAAGTAAATGATTTGGAACCACAGTAACCACAGTAACCCATGAGTTATAAGCTTCTACCTTCATCATGCCTCATGTCGTCATTTAGTGGCATTTCATGGTTTGAGGATGTGTCCTCAAATTTGATTCAAAACCAGCATTTAAATATAGACTTTACCGCTGATTTTCCAATAGATTGTTGGATCTCTGTGAGGAATTCCAACTGTTGTTCTGCATCCTCTAAGTGGCCCTCGATCAGCTGGCATCGAATTATACCTGTGGGAAAGTGACACTGTGTAAAACATGAAATCTTGAGAAATAATAAGGCTACTCTTACTCTAAGAAAAAGTAATATGGAATGTCATGCAGACAGTAGGTCAATCCTTGTGACATGTTCAGGTACCTGTCAAAGCAGAAACACTAGTCTCATCCAAAGTCATGGCAGTCTTGTACCATTTCATGGCCTCTTTGATTCTGCCCTGAAGCACCATCTGGTAGCCAAGCTCCGTGGCCAGATCCGAGTCCGCTGATGCCAGGGAAAAGGCTCTCTCCACCATCCTGTGGGTCTGCTCGATCACCTTGTCATTTCGTCCACACTGAGAGGAAACATAACGGAAAAAGGACAAAAGATCAAATGCTGAACGGCCATCAAAGTTGCAGACCCCTTCTAAAGTGAAGGAGCGTAAAATGTGGAAAAGTAAATAGTGAAAAGAATCTTACAACACGGGTGAAGGCTAGAGACATCCTGTAGAAAAGCTCAGAATTGTGAGGCTCTAAAATATCCAGGCTGCTGATGAGGTTTGAAAGGTGCTTTACTGACTGGAAAGGGGAATACAAAAGCAATTTCCCATAAATTGATCAGCACTTTGCCATTCCTGCATAATAAATTACAGTATTAACCATTTATTATAATTCCGAATTGCTGGTTTGCCATAAGAGTTCAAGGTGTGAGTATTTGCTGACGGATGAGCTTTACCTCAGTAATATCTCCATCTCTACATAACGAATGCAGAGCTAGCATCCTCAGAGCCTCCAGGTTATTTTTATCCCTCTGTAAAAGCCTGAAATATGACACATAAAGTCAAGTAAATGAACATTATGGCCCATAATACATCTAAATAAGGTTAGATTTCTTTCATTAGTGGTAATAGAATATCTGACACTGCTGAGGTACTCTGAGCAGTTCACAGACAAATAAGATTTAAACTAAGAGGAGAATTTCACTTGTTCGACATCCTTCTAAGGTGGTCAAAGCCAGCCAGATGTACACTGTGCACTGCTTGCACCCATCCTGATTCACAGCACCATAGTGCTCAGCAGGACAATCACGGTGGTCTGGACTTGGCCTGGTGCCTTTAGGATTTGACTCCACCTGAGTGATCACTTCCCCCCCCTTGCTCATAGGACCTGAGGCAGTGAATCCTGGGAAATGTGTGTGTGACTCTAGTGCTTTGGCTCAATGGCCTTTTCATGCTGCCTGGCACTGGCCATGGTCCAGAGGGGCAAGCAAGCAGGAACAATGGCTTAGTCAGTATGCACTGGTTTGAGACATCACGCTAGTTTTTCATTTGCACTTGAATGCTGAGCCATTTGCAAAGGCTGACTGTGTCTTTCCTTACATCGCTGACACTGATTACAAATGCTTTTATGGTTTGTGATCTCACCAAGGAGAGAAATCACCCTCCTGTTTTCAGATGTTTAATTTTTCGAGTCTGAGGAGGACAGTTCAGGTGATCTTGAGAAAAATGTGTGATAGTGCATGACAGACCCCCTGACTCTTGTGCATGTGTGGGATTCAATAGTAACTTCCAAACCTCTGTGCCGCATCTATGGTTTGCTCCCAGTCTTGCAGGCTGAGTAACAGTTTCATCTTCTTGATTAGCGCAGGCAAGAACCCCGGGAAACTGACAATGACTTGGTTAACCATCTCCAACGCTCCAGAGTAATTCTGACGATATTCATAGTATTGTGCCTGGGAGAGACAAAACATCATTTAGGGTGTATCATATGCACTGTGACAATGACCGGCATTATTGACAGCCTGTTATTCAATATGAATGTAATTATTTATCTGAAACAACAACACAAGCAAACAGAATGTTAAAAAGTTATAAAGGAACAAAGCAAATAATATATCCTGTCTCAACAAACGACAAGACATTAAAGCAACTGAGTGGAATTGCCAGGGTAAAGTATAAAAATACAACAATCACAGTGATGGCAAGGGACACATTAAATGCAGCACTGAGTCAATTAGCACTGAGACACAGTAAGTGCTGTAGGCATCACAGGAAATACAAGAAATAACAGCATTGTTACATCTGCAGCTAATATCGAGGAATGCTATTCATTACAGGTCTGTGTTTTCCATCTTACCTTTCCCATCAGGGCAAAAACATCTGCTCTCTCTCTCAGTCCCTCGTCAAAGTATTTTCCAGCCTTTCTGGCATATGCGTCCTTGCTAGATGTCAGATCTATCCAGGCTTTTAGGATTACCCCCTGAACAATAGACATCAATCCAAATTTCAAAAAAGTGCAAATACATGAAAGGACAGGCTAAGAGTATGACACAAATGGTCACCTCATCATTTCCAGTCACACAATGTGAAGCGTAAGATTCCATGGAAACATAGCAGTGATTCACTTTCTTTAACAGACATGACAAAAATCCAGATCTTACCTCTCTAGAGCCATTGCTGAGTTTGATCGTTCTCTCTATGTACTCCCTTGCTTTGTCATTTCGGCCTAATAACCAGAGAAACATCCCAGCATAGTAAAGACTCTTGGGAGATGCACTTTTACGATCCTCCTTTACTTTTGCATCAAGCTCTTGAATGACATCTCGGTCTGTCAACACAGAGAGACACTCATTAGGGAACGACTAATCAGCACACACACATACAAATTTCAGTGCAAAAGACAACAACAGTTAAATTAAGAAAAGATTATTGTTGGTTAACCTGGGTTTGCCTTTTTTTTCTCAGCGTAGACAAGGGCCATCAATGTGCAGAGGGACACATCTCGACCGTCTCTTATCGCCTCCAACTCCACTATGGCTTCTTGAATTTTATCTGTGGTAAAATAATGACGTGAATGCATAGAAAGGTCACATAAAAAAAGTCACACAAGCATATCCAAAAATACAGATGTTTCTTTATGGGATTATTTGAAGCAGATCGACGTGCTTACCTTGCATTAGAGTCCCATAGGCATGGAAGAAAGTGTAGATTGGGTTGTTGCTGAAGTTCCTTTGAGCAACAGCTGCAGCGTTAACTACATGGTTGTAAAACTTCTCATAGCAATAGTAATTGATCAAACCCTGGGGAAAAACAAACGGGGTGCTGTGTTTGCGTGACACTTCTATAATGCGGCAGCAAAAAAAGGCAACAGCCTGATTAACATTCTCATTTTACAAGGCGTTCTAAATCAAACGGTTTAAGTGATACTGTTTGCAGAAAGAAACAATGTAACGCACAAGGCAGAGATCAAAGGTATAGTGAGCTGTTAAATATTTCAGATCGCAGCAGTAAGCAGTAAACATGTTAGAGTTTAGGCCTTGGAAGCAGCTCTCTCTCAGAGGCTTCATCTTATTTCGCCTGTTAAACTGATTTCGGTAATTTGTAATACAAGTTAACTGACTGTGGCTGCTGTCGTCTGATTCCTTTATTTATCCTGTATCATGAAAACACGCCAGCTTACCAACGTTGTCTCCTCATCTTCCATCTCGGCTAAGACCGTGTTTGTGTTATTTCAACACCACTGACGCAAAAATGACGACTGTTTCTTCCCTGTAAACGCAAGAGTAGGCTGTACACTCTGAAATCG
>OMKZ01003554.1:14692-27938 GCA_900302535.1 Neoniphon sammara
TGCACGGCTTCATCTGCTGCTGTATGAGATACAGTACATCTTCCAGTGCTGTCCATCACCAACAAAACCAAGTCCTCTGTTGATTTCTCAGGCTGTACAGTACAGATATGGTGATTCTATTGACCTTGTCTGTCAGTTATAAACTCATGCGATCACCTTATTAATATCCACTAACTTAAAAGAATATTCAAGCATCTGGTTATCATGTGTTACTCGGTGAAAAAGAGCTTAAATAAAACTGTTGACCCTTTCCTTCACGTGATAATCTGTAAGATCTGTCTTTTTAATTCAGATTTCATTTTTGTTGCTCAGCTACTCGTTGTGGTGCACTTCCTTGAGATCACCTGTCAATCAAATAGTGCGGGCAGGACTGCCATGTTGTTCTCCTTGGATTTTCTGGTGATGTGTAGCACCACAAAACATTTTAACTCAGCCTGCTGTTCCACTGCTAAGACAAGTCAATCAATCAATCAACAGAACAGAGTTGATTATAATATCAATAACCGATTAATCATTTTAGTCATTTTCAAGTAAAAATCCCAAACACTGTCTTATGTCCGCTTCACTAAGATCACTAGGATGCTAAGATTGTCTTCCTTTTCTCCATTCATATCATTATAAAATTAATTATTTGGGTCACACCAGGACTAAGAAAATAGTCTGATCAATAACTCAATAACAAGTGATGAATTAAACTTAAGATGCTGATGACAGCCCAACAGCCTTGACATCTTTTATTTGCTGATAGAAAAGAATGGCAGCTGCCAACTTTAATATTTCCACAATTAAGTGCAGCCTGATACGTGAGCAACTCGATGATGGCTAAAATTATCCTTTCAGGTTTAGTAAATCACACAGAAATAAATCTGCATTCGCATATTTTGCACCTTTCAACTGAAAACTGTCAAATTTGCACTTGTACCTGTGCAATAATTTAAGTAAATCCAGACCCAATTTTCTTTTAAATTTTACAGACAGTACAAATTAGATTCTGACAGATACTCTTCTAAATCTGCCATCACTGCAATTTGTTTACATAGAAGGAAAAAAAGTGACTTCTTCATTGATAGTTACTTTTTACAAGCATCTTTCATTTAGCTCCCCAACCTGAAATGCACATTACAGGAGACGTTAGCATTGCATTACAAATTTTCAGTTGCACATTCTGATACACAAGAGCGTGAGAAACAAGCTTTGTATTGCCCTCTGAGCTTGTGTAAGCATGCCTTGCATTGAGTAAAAGCCCAAAAGAAATGTGTCTCAGTTTTATTGAGCGAGAGAACTAGCCTCCTCAGATGTAGGAAAATAAGACTTATCAGTTTGATCCGTTTCAAACACTGTCACTGATGGGAAGAAGAAGAAAGGTTCCGTCACACCAGAGCAGAGTTGATGTACTTTGAATAGTCTGACGGTCACATCTTTCTGCTGAAGCTCAGATCGTGTCTCGCTTTCTTTAATTTCTTTGAGAAAAACACTTGTTTGAGAGAGTTCTTCAGTCAGTGTGTCATTCACACAATATAAGAATCCCAGTTCTTCTCTGTACCCCCTTTACTGAGAACTTTAATCTTCATCTGGCAGATCTGGTCCAACAGCAACGTCCTTTGTACTGCAGAGAAAAACTAAATGTCTTTCTTGTCTTATTTTGGCAAAGCAGAAGGATGTATATGAAAATGAAATAGACAGGAAATTATTCACAAAAAACAATTTGATTGTATTTCTCATCTTATGTATATTTTCTATTGCTCGCTTTTCCTGCTTTATCCCAGGGGCAGTGAGTTAGGGCTGAGGCGGTCTGCATATTGTCGCTGTCCAGTGAAATGTTAAAGTGTCAGAAACTAAGTTATAACAGAAAAATCCCTAAGAGTTACAAATTACAAGTTTTTTGCAGGATGCCAGCGTCATGGAGAGAGAAGGCCTGACGCAGTCTCTCATTCCTTGGAGGATTCGGGTGTGAAGGTGGCTTCACCAACACTGACCAACACCCACAAGTTTAAAAGTAGTAAAGAAGCCACTGCTACTAAAGGCTTGGGCTACATCCATCATACTTGAATCCATCCATCACTCTGACAGTTGCCATTTCACTTTGGCATCAGGTACAAACTGGAGGGAAGTGAAGAAGAAAGAAAACAATTGTATATTTTTTCCATTATGAGTTGTGCGATGCTGTGAAATTCACAGTCTCCAAATTAATTTCCATCATACCAGCCTGCTTTGCAAAAAGTCCAAAATCTGAAATATTTCAACTCAGTTTGGTATCTGGTGCCGGTCCGTTTAGAACAGGGGTGAGTGGGCAGGATGCTGCTCCATAATTAAGCATAGAGTAACATCATCAGTAGATAATGGTTAGTCAGAGATAGAGCGGCTTTGCTTTATTATTAAAAATTAAATTTAAAAAAATGACCAGTAACCTACTATGACAATGTGTACATTGCTTTGGATAAAAGCGTCTGCTAAATGCCAACTGTATAACTGCAACTGTAACTGTAAATTTAGATAAACAAGTCAGAGCACTTTGCGTTCCCAAACTCGGCAAGCAGGGAAAAGACTGTGGCCATGTGGAATTCACATTTGGGAAAGTAATTCATTACTTTTCACAAAAGTAACAAGTAATATGTAATGTATTTTTTCCCGTAACGACTCCAACACTGATATTATTTTCCTGAGTGCCTGGATGGACCCTCCACAAACACCAGGTGGCTGCAGCCTGGTACACACAGGTATGCACTGAGCCAGTGACTTACATTTTATTTTATAATATCCATCCTGTACTGGAAAACAACTGTCTTCTTAAACAAGACCACTGTCCTGGAGCTTTTCCATAGTGTCCTCCTGAAGGCGCCCGCAGACTTCCAGCAAAGTCACTGCTTCAACAAGCAGAGACACCGGTGAACTTCTTCACGCTCCACAGACCTTCCTCAGAGCATCGGTTTTTAGATGCTCTGAGGACGTTCTATGACTGCAGTGTCGGCTTAAATCATTTTGAGAGTCGTAAGTGATGGCGTGTGGGAGCTTTATAGCCCATGCAATATTTATTATCAGCATGGCCTGTTAAACATGCCGCAGTTTTTTTTTCTCCTGCAAAAAATACAGCATGTAGTACAGACACAACTCCTATGTGTATGGAGTTGAGCTCTACTTGACTCCAACAAAGTATTCAAATGCACCATGGATCACAATGTTGGTCAGCCAAATGTATTGTCATGATGAATGAATGAATGAATGACTTGTTTTGCAAGGGAACAATGCAGAAGTCCCCAATTCCTCCAAATCTAGGAGATTTTGCAACGTCAAAGACATTGAAACAGTGACTTCAATAGAAATCTGCTGGCGCCTACAAGTTCACGCCAAAGAATGCTGCCTTTTCAAAATGTGATGCTGTACATGTAGATGAAAATACACATCTAACAATTTTATAATAATCAGCAAATAATGTACGCTATTCCTAAAAATAACCTTGATTTCAGGCTTTACCTGTCATCATTCCACTAAGTGAAAATACTGGATGCAGCCAAGCAAGGACTGAACTGGGTCACCTCTAGTAAAAAAGTAAATTATTAATGATCATGTGTTTGAAAAACTCAGGAATGTATTGCTTTAACCTTAGCCTGTGTTCCCTGCATTCCTCCATCTGCTTCTGTCCTGCAGACCTGCTCTGCTGTCAGGGGGAGGATGAAAGGATGAAGCCCCACTGATCTGCCCAGACTTTGCTTCTTTTTGCAGAGGGTGAAGGCATAGCAGTGCCTTTATTTGGTGTAGTAGAATCTATTTTCCATAAAACTAAAATTGGAAAACATAAATACTTAAAAGCATGTATCAAAAATACCCTAAAAATGCACAGCAATAAAACAGTCAGTATTGCAGTGTGCTGCACAGATCTCTGTGAGCCTAAGTCGGAAAGAAGTCAATAATTAAGTCAAAGTCTTTAAGTCAAAATAAATAGTTTGCGTTTACACATATTTAGTTCTTTTCAAAGCATTTCACTGGCAGGAGCTACAAGTCTTTTAGTCTACTTTGTGTGGGTGGACATTTTTAGGAACGTGTACCAGTGGATGGAGGGGAGAGGAGGGGAACTGGTTTAGTAAACTGTATATTTACAGCCTCAAATAGCAAAACCATCAGCATCACAAAACCACAAGCTCGGATCCAACCAGCAGATAGACATCATAAAGCAATGTTATCACACTCACAGAAAACACACAGGATCATGAAATGCATGTAGACTCACTCTACCCAGCACAAAATTTAAAGATCTGAGATGCATACACACACAAACACTGCCTGATTGCAAAATCAGGCAGGCAAGATGGACAAAGACTAAGTTGGCATCTAAGTAGTAGCATATAGAATAAAGCCAATAAATTATACATCCATCAGCAGAAAATGCACATTTTAACCAATATGTACAAACACAGAGCCTGACATGAAGGTAAACTCTAACAAATACGAACATAACTGGAAGCACAATAGGCTTTGGCTTACCTGTGATGTCTTCTGTGAGGGCTTCATCTGGCTTGCTGATGAAAACGGTGATAACTCCATTGTAATCCAATGACACGAGTGTGCACTGATTAAGACAAGGCCCACGTCCTGTTTTAATCCAAATCCCTGGCTGGTGAGAAAATCTTTCAACCATACAAGATTCTCAGTGGCATTATGCTAAAAATTCCCAAGAGCGTTGACATTTTTGAAATTTCTGTCCGGCAGCTGTCCAGTACCTCCATAACAGTCAGACAGCTATTTTGCCCCGACTCAAATTTGTGTTTCATCTGTTGATGAAGGCTGTAGCTTCATTGATTATCTTCATATGATTTGGCCTTGGCGCTCCTTTAGGCTCCAAACGGTCTCTTGCATATAAAAAGTGGTAAATAGGCTGTAACGTTAGCCCCTATTAGTCCGTGTTACAAACCTGCAATTCAACTCCATAGAGACTTGTCTTGCTGTAATTCCAACATTGAAACTTTGGTTAGTCTTTGGTTTCCAGATAAATATGTAGCTAGCTAAATGGGAAGTCTTCATCCCAAGCTGACACAACATTGTTGCAGACAGGTCAGTTGGTGTACTAAAAAGGTCAGTTAATGTATTAAACAGTTAGTTGGTGTATTTAACAGCCAGCTGTTGTAGTTAACGTGTGTTAGCTGTGACAGGATCCTTTGTAACGTCAGCGGGACTTGCCTGTCTTATTTGGACGATAGGCTCCCTCGGTGCTCTCGGCAGCAATGGTCGCTAGATGTGTAAGCTAGCTTTTTCCTCCATGAATGTTTTTTACTCGAAATTTATGTTTTTCGACATGACAGTAAAGAATCAAAATGTAATTTTGCTGCTAGCACGTCTTGTAGCGCATAGGTAACAACAAACAGCTACTACCTAGCTAGGTAACGTCAGCGAATTCCCGCCGGTAATTTGAAACACAACTGACCTATGTGATTGACATGTCCAGTAGCCAATAAGCGTTCGTTGTTTCTAGTTCAAACGTGATATTGGCCAAAGCAGAGATTGACATGCAATCGCTCGCGTTCAATGGAGGAGGAGGCGGCGGTGCGGGCAAAGAAGAAAGGGGAAGTAAGAGGTCTCACTCTGCTGTGATAAACATGAACACAAAACAAATATAAACTGTAAATCCCAGCTTCGGAAATGGGCGAGCCTACGGACATAATGGGACCCGGATGAAGGATGTAGCTTTCCTCTGACTTTTATATTCTGATTAAAATAGTTGTACAGTAAATTAATGTGAAAGCGTACTTCTGTGTATGCATGTTCATGCAGTATTTACCGTTTCTCATCTATCTATAAATGTGAACAAATTAAAGAGAGTATAAGGGATTTAAATACAAATCTACACTTTGGATTACGTACAGTTAAATTATCTCCAAATTGCAAAGATAAATCAAGAAAATAAACTGTACTGTACTAGTGAGATGAATTAATTATAATTCTTATGAATATCTTGAAGAAAACAAATCTAAATATCAAGTATGTTGCTCTTAGAGGGTGAATACATCACTTAAGGTGTGAGCATTTTACTGGTGTGTTCATGCACAGATTCCTTTCACCCTGCCATTGCAGTTTTGTTGATTATGTGTGACTATATATATATATATATATATATACACACACATATATGCTGCATATGCCACTTCTGTGTTCAGTGTTTTCCGGTCCATCATGCAATATTCAGAGCATTTTGAAGGGAACAGTGAAGAAGAGTCATGCAGCCTGCAGGCTCTGGAGGCTCCTCACACCTGTTCATTACCTAGTGACACAGTTTTGTTTTTTACAGTAACATGGCTGGGTAGAGGCTGTGATCACAGCTTCAGATTTTCACCTCCAAACTGGTGGATTTGAGAAGCTGCAAAGTTGCTCATCAGGGGAAAACGAGAAAATTCAGACAGACCGACAGACAGAAATAAAGATGGAAATACTGTTTGACTGTTTGGCTGTCACTTCAAATTGACACGTACATTTAATTAACTGCCACATTATTAACGCCTCCATTTATTCACACTCCATCTAATCTCAGTGTGAGAGAGAGAGAGAGAGAGAGAGAGATGATGAACGTGCACACACACAAACACACAGAAAACAGAAAACAATGGTGTGTTCATATGCATGGCTTGAATGTGTTTACAGGTGCAGAAATACGAAGTGGAGATATATGTGTTATGTCTGATATGTCTGTGTGTGTGTGCGTGTGTGTGTGTGTGTGTGGGTGCATGCATGTAACGCCTGAGCAAACCCATATAGTGCATACAAACAGTGAATGAGGAAGCAGTACTGTAACTGTGCATGCTGTGTGTGTGTGTGTGTGCATGTAACGCCTGAGCAAACCCATATAGTGCATACAAACAGTGAATGAGGAAGCAGTACTGTAACTGTGCATGCTGTGTGTGTGTGTGTGTGTGTGTATGCACACGTGCAAAGGAAATGAAGAGGAAATATGGACGCACATTCAATGTTCCCCACCCCTCCTTTTTTCTTTTCTTTTTTCTTCCCTCTCCCATCCTCTTCCTCAGCTAAGCTCCTGACGCCTGTCAGGGTGAAATTACATTCATACAGAACGAGAGCGAGGACTTCCCCTCCTCCACCTCAACATCTGAATACAAAGAATAAATGCAGAAGTGATTATAAAGAATGTATTGTAATGGATTGTAACTGAATGAAATGATTCCCTGAGTGTGTTTTTATAACAGTAGTATAAACCTGTAATTTTGTTTTGCTTCAAGTTACATTTGCAGTTGTATGTTAAAATGCTTCTAAGTGATATTTAAATTGAAGTGGTGCTCACAAGGCATCTTAAGCACATTTTAACCATATTAGCACATGATAATTATTATAATCAGTACATCTTTTAATACAATGCGCAAACAAACAAAAAAGATTTAGGGGGTTGAATGCAGCCTGTCTAGCTAAAGACATGAGACTAAATTAAATGCAGTTTTCTGATGTTTGATGATTACATTAGGTAAGTTTTATGCCTTTAATGGACTTGTAATCAGCTCATAAAGCACTAAAAGTAGGCCAAGGAATTTTAGTTACACAATTTCTCAGAGGCAGAGTTATTCTGGAGGCTGAACTAATCTGATTGGCTGATTTAAACATCAGTGGGCGGAGCCAAAGGGCTTCAGTTTTTCAGAGCACAAGCAAAGAAATTTAAATGAAATATAAAGATGGTGGACTCTGTGCCGACTTCCTGACACGACGATGACACAGTAAACGTGAGGCAAGAGCGGACAGAGCTCTGGTCGTTTTGGCATCGATGTCAAAATGTGATAAACCTGCCATACTGGTGCCAATTTTCTGCTATGGATATCAGAAGCCAAAACGAGCCAGATTTTCCCAAACTTTTTTCCATCTACTGAGCAAAAACCATGGTGTTGTGATGATTAGTTATTGAGAAAAACAACTTTATTGGAGGGTTGTGCAGATCTGTCTACAGTGCATCTTGACATAGGCTTCAATGTGAATAATGATTAGCTAGCTAATGCTAAATGATGCTAATTTTAACAAACTACACCATACTGTCAGCTTGCAAAATGTGCAGGACGGGGTGACAACAGGACTGTCCGCTGCATCAAATGGTGAACATGTCAGATGGGTCGGACAGTGATGGCAGGTAAGATGTTGCCAGGCTCTCACGTCTGAGGACGCAATCTTTCTTTACATCTGCTGACCATGACACAGCAGGCTCGCTGACTGGTAAGCTCCAGTGGAACACTGATGAGTTCAAGGCCAACGTCATTAAAAAGATGCACGTGCAAGTTGTCTGTATATTATTTTATCTAACTTTTAGATGAGACAATGTCAGGTTGTTGTGTGTATGGCTGCCAGAATCGGTTTTCAACCCACAAAGCCACAACTCACAATTTCTACCAGATGCCATCAGGATCTCGTCCTTTTCAAAGCAACAGGAGAGAACCGAGGCTGCAGGCAATAAAGAGACTGGATAGAGGAGACAATAAAAAATGTAGGTGGTCTGTAGCGATCCTTTAGTTTAGTGCAGTCACTCACTGAGATTTCTGCCACTTCTGTTTCCATAATGTGCACACAGCTATCCGGTCATCCCTGTTTCCAACCTCTGAAGGTGTTGATATGGTTCAAACGGAGCGTTAACCGTTCTTTTTGTAATTACTTTCATGTGCCTTAAGTGTTTATGGACAAAAAGAAAAAAAAAGATTTTTGAGGTGGTACATTTCATGTGGATGGAGTCATGTGGATGTGGTGTCCCAGTTATAATTAATGGGTCATCAATCACTGTTGTGCACACTGAGCATGTGTAGCATTAATGTATATGCTATTTCTTTATCAAACAATCATATAATTTATTAAATAAGCAGAATACAAACCACTCTATTTTTCAAGCACTATATATTGTTAAGCTTTCAATTTACAATTACACTGGATTGTACTGATTTCATTATGGATTAGGATTACTATGCTCTTATTCTAATACACATAATGCACCAATAATGTATATATCAAAAATGCTATACAAAAAACAGACATGATGTACAGGAAATTTCAAGTACTATATATCATCAACCTTTCAATTTACCAATTCAGTTAAATGAGATTGTATAGATTTTATGGATTAGGATTACTATGCACTTATGCTTATACACATATATGAATCTGTAATGCACCAATAATGTATATATCAAAAATGCTGTACAAAAAACAGACATGATGTACAGGAAATTAGTGAGGAAAGACACTCCTTACTGCATACAAGTAAACACAAAAAATACAAAAAGAGGCACTTAAGAATATCACACACGCACATAAACATACACACATATACACTAAAACTTTGATACTTGAGCCCATGTTATCACACAATTCACCTGAAAAGTTAATTTTTTTTTTTACAATTATATCAGATAAACTTGGCTGAGGAGCAACACGGAGACCTCGTCCAGTAGGAAGAACAGCTGTCAAGCAACCAAAGAGCCTAAGTATGGATCACCGCTACGTCTTACATCTACATCGTGCATGGCTTGTATTGTCTTGGATAGTTTAGCCAAAGAACAGCTATTGCAACCAGGAACACAAATGTCAATGTTTGAAATTGTACAGACTTTTGGAAAACATTTTTTTTTGTTACCTCGGAGTAATATATGTAAGTAAAAATTCCTCATCTTCCCTGTATTCACACAACGGGCGACAAAGCTACAAAACGGTCGAGCACCAAGGGCTGCACTGACGCAGAGTTTCCCATCAAGTGTTAGTTGGGGCTTGTGCACTAAGAAGACTCCAACATTTTGGGCAAAATACCCCTTTTCCGACTTACCCAGACTTAGACAAGATGTTTGATACCATTTTCACTTCTGTACATCCACTGGTTCGGTTCCTACGGTTAGCAATTCAGGTTAGCTTAGCATAAAGGCTTGTAGTCTACAGGAGTCATTAGCCTAGCTCCATCAAAGTGAAAAAATAAACCTTACAGCAACTCTGAAGCTGTCTTATTTACACAGTATATCATGCGTATTTGAAACACGTCTTGGTCTTTTTTTGAAAACGAGAGTTGTTTTAGGAGAAGTTAAATGGTAGGAACTATAACTGCTGAACATGTGATCAGCAGTTATAGTTCCTACCATCTATATTTCCTACCATCTAACTTCTCCTAAAATGACCCTCACTTTTAAAAAAAACATTCCAGGACGTGTTTATGAAATACACGATACACTGTCAGACAGTTTTAGAGTTGCTGTAAGGTTTATTTTTTCACTTTGAGTAGAAAATTGTATCAAACATCTTGTCTCAGTCTGGGTAAGTCAGAAAAAGGATATTTTGCCCAAAACGGAATATTCCTTTAACACCGAGTATAACCATTTTCAGGGCAACATTGAAGATTTGAACTTTGATTGCAGAATGAAGGAATTTCAGGGTTAAATTTTTTTGCAGCCTGTCTTGCAGCAACATGTGCCAGGCGTGTCTATAGCTTCATCTCACAAGCTTCCACTCAGAATGACTTGCCGCCTGTTGCTTTGTCACCCGTCATGTGAATGTGAAGTGACCAGTCCACACTGGCTGACTGGAATTCACCAGGGTTAGATCAATATATCGGTTTGCAGACATAATGTGTTTATACTTGACTATGATTTATATATTTATTTTTGCCAGATGATGCTGTCCATCTCTGATAGCAGAGTCAGTATGTAGAAGAGAATTTCATTAGTAGACCCAATTTTTTAAGACCAAATTGGACAAATTCAAAGACACTGAATATCTGTCAAAAAAAATAGCCTCAATCCCAACAAAGCCTTCAAAAACCAATAACAGTCTAACCATTTTTTCCAGTTGAAATCAGGATACAAATGCAATTAAGGTAGGATCACTATGCAGTGGATGTGAAAAAATATGAATTAATAAAATAAAAATAATTTAAATAATTAAAAACAAAAAAGTAAAGAATATTATTCATCAGTCTGAACAGTATTTCGGGTCTGAATCACAACATCTGACTCATGTATCATACCTTTTTCAATGTCATAAATAACTTTTTTACAATTTATATTCCTTGGACTGACTGAAGACACACAAGCCAGTTTATGTTGAAGCCTGTATGATACGACTGAATGGTCAAAATAGTGCAGAATAGTGAAAGCACTACTAATTCAGGGACAGATATTTCCTAATCTCTAACAGCTGCAGTTTTGAAGATTTTATGCATTAAAATAGTACAAATTTACATCTAAAAGCATGTAATTCTCAGTTATGTTCAATTTAACATATCATGTAGCAAAAAAAAAAAAAAATCATCCAACAATCATGTTCATGAGGTTCCTGACAAACTACAACTTTGCAGCTTTAGGACTGTAATGTGTTAACTTGCAGATTTGATTCTAGACCAGTGATCCATAGAAACTATCAGCGCTTTGAACAGGAAGACACAGATTGTCGAAAAAAGTGCAACACACGCACACGCACACACGCACACACACACCCGTCTGATCACACTGATTCCTTCACAGTTCACATCCAGTCAGCTTGCACAGTTCAGTATAGATGGCTCTCAGGTGACACAACACACCCCCTGGCAGCCATGTTGGAGGTCCTCAGCTCTTGGCAACAATATGGTTGCATTTCTACATGTTTGACTTGGCTTTCTCAACAGTACTGTCACTAAAATACACATGATTCATTTATGTGCTGTATTTTTACTATAACCTCTAATACTGTTTAATTTTTTGTTTAGATATTAGGTTATAGCTAGCTAGCTACTGAATCCAGTATAAACTAGCTAAATAGTATGAAACTAGCTAAATCTGCTAAAAGAGCCTGCTGCCTAGTTAGCTAACAGTTTGTTCAGGTTAACTGAGCTAATGTAGCTAGTAGCAGCTAGCGTTAGCATGTTAACAGTAAGACGATTAGCCTGCTGGCTAGTTAGTTAGCTAACAGTTTGTTCAGGTTAACTGAGCTGACTCTTGTCAAGCTCCAACTCTTCATGTTTTGGAGTAGAGACTAGGGCTAAAAACAAGACAGTTTACTGTGTCACAGTAAGCTATATTTGGAAACAAATCTACCTTATCACACTGTTCACTTTTACTTACAACGTTAATGAATGGATCTAGAAACACACCAAAGCAGGCTTTTTCAGCTAGCTTGAAGTTTCGAGCCAGCTTGTTATGTGTTTAGATGTGATTACATTTTCCTATGGATCTCCATGATGGTGCCAGCTGTGGTTGGCATGAGCGTGGTGACTTGACTGCCAAGCCTCTATACTCTTAAATAACTGTATGGGCTTAAAGATACTGAGTAACTAACAGATTATTCTTGGCTCTACAGTTCTGTACAATTTCCAAAGAGGGTCCAACCATCAACTCGTGGACAGAGTGAAAATGCAGAGTACATAAACGTTGGATTGTGCCAGCTACAACCAGAGGTCAGACTACAAAACACAGATTTCAAGTTGATCTCAAAAATTACAATTTGAGAGTATTGCTACAATAAAACTAGCCCACCTCTGCCTGTCAAACGACTCTTAAATTGTGTCCTTTTCTTATGTTCTTCCTCAGGTTTAAAAAAAAAATGAAATCAAGTACCTCTCAATATCTCCTTTTTCACATTATGGACATTATAGTGCCTGTACAAAGTTAGCCCGGGTCAGTCCAGCCTCTCACCTAGCAGAGCGGCCCCTACAACACAGGATGTGTAAGCAGGACTTTGTTTCCCAAAACCATCCAAGTTGGTGCTCAAGTTGTTGTTTTTTTGTGTCCACAGCCCTATTAAAATGCCTTGTAGCCCACATTTGGCTCCCAGTCCAGCCAGTTGAGACAAACTGGTTTAGATGATTTTGGGATCTCAGTCCCGGGCAAGTTTAGTCTATCTTGGCTCAGCATAATCCCATCCCATCCCTATTCCCCCCCTCCATATTCCCAACCAGAATTAGACTGATATATTTGCCAACTAGTACCACGCCATGTTGTACTTCTCCAATATGATGGAGATGTGATGCAGTATGTTTGATTACATATTAATTGTAGAATGGGTCGGTACAACACTGGCAGTCTGTGGGAAGCCCTTAACCTGAATTGATGCTATGACACATTTCGATTAGTTTCTACAGTACACAATTATGAATTATGGTGTTAATATCATCGTTACCCTGGGTTTTAGAGGCTTTTCAGCCCTGCCAAGAATAAAAATCTGGAGGAAACAATGAATAATTTTTGCCATGAGAACAGTTAAATTTAAAAGTACCACCCTTCAAAAACCCACATCAGTCGAACCCTATTCTGCCTACAAAGGA
>OMKZ01003558.1:5755-18597 GCA_900302535.1 Neoniphon sammara
CAAAAAAAAAAGAGGGGAAAAAAAAAAAAAAAAAAAAAAAAAAAAAAAGGTGAATATCTAATTCTACAAGAGTTAATATTAATATAATGAGGCACATACCACAGATTGTCCTTTGGAGAAGTTGGTATGTGCATAAAGAAGAACTGCGATGTCGTTATGTCCCGCCTCCAAAGCAATGGACAGGGCTGTGCTTTCATCCTGCACACAGAGAGACAGAGTATAGAGAGGTTTTGCTGTGTACTGTATTTCACTAATTGAATAAGAATCACACGCTGCACGTTACACTGCTTTATTTGCATCGTTTTCCCCGAATATTTGAGTGAAATGTAACTTTAATTCAATTCTGTTGATGCATTGTATAAGAGACAAAGATAAAATCCTGCAATGCTCGAAGCCACCAGGCCCAAAGAGGCTGAATACGGTGGCAGGAATGACGCACGTACACTGTCAGTCAGGGTGGCGTCACAGTCGGCCTGTGCCAGCAGTAGTTTAACAATGTCGGTGTGGCCATGCTCGCTCGCACACATCAGCGCCGTGGAGCCCTCGTCGTCCTGGAGGTTGACCTCTGCCCCCTGTGCCAGGAGCGCCTGCACCATGTCCATCCTGCCATGGCTCACTGCCAGCATCAGAGCCGTCTGACCCGCCTGGAGGTGCAGAGTACAGGGGTCAAACGCACGCAGCAGGTTAACAGTGCTGAATCTACTGATCTCTACTGTCAACAAAAACTTACAGATTGTATCATGAGCCAAAAACATTAACATCCTGAAGACACTCTCTCTCTCTCTCTCTCTCTCTCTCCCTTGCTCTCTCAATACCATATTCACTTTCCCTGCAACGATTATTTTTTTTCGATTCCTTACGCATTCATGGCATTAATGCAAGTTTTGAGGTCACCGTAAATCCGTGAATATTTCACCTAGGTCTGTCACACTGATTTTTTTTCCTTTCGCCTACAGTTTGTTTTCTCTTCTTTCGAGTTTTATTATATTTATCTGAATAAACTACCTGCTTCTGTGTTTCATTCAAACTACAAATATAATAATCCAAAGGGACAAACACATCCGTTTATAGATGAATGAGTCAACAACAGGGGTACTCATCATCAGAGCACATGGAAAAATGCTTAGGAAGAGACAACAAAGTCTGCCTACAGGTCATCACGCCCACAAACTGACTCCTGGGTAATGGACTTACCTGGCTCGCCTTGGCATTCACATCTCCTTTTGTGAAGAGCTCCTCCACCACGCTCATGTCCTCTGGACTCTCCACAGCTGCAAGAGCAGCCAGCATGATGGGTGTGTAGCCTGCCTTGTTCTGCTGGTTCACGTTGCACACCTCTGAAGTGATGGATATCAGTGGGATCAAATAAAGAAAACAAGCATAAGATTGTCTTTTTTTTTTGGAATTCTTCTGTTCAAAATAGTACCGGTAAGATAAATTGTCCTTACATTTTTTCTTTTACTAAATTACAGACACATTTAAAATGCTATCCAATAAGGAAAGGGAAGTTCACAGATAAAAAAGTGGTGGAATATGAGATGACCTCTAGTTGTCCTTTGGGTATATTACCTGCATTCAGCATCTTCTTTACAACGCCAAAGTTGGAATGAGACACACTATAGTGAAGAGCTGTGTTTCCATTGCCATCAGCCATATTAGCTACATGTTGCAATACTGAGGGTGATATACTCCTAAATGTAGTCAAGTAGTTTTCCACGGTGTTAGGAGCAGCTGATTTTTGGCTTGACACATGGAACCACTCCTCCTGGAGTGTGTGTAGACAAGCATCCTGGGAGGGAAACAGAAGACAATCACCAATGTATATGTATTATCCTCATCAGTGCCTCGGTTTTGCAAGATAACATAATTCACAAGGCCTGGAGCCATTTTAATTTTGAACAGTCAGTAATTACATGTTGTAATTATGGGGATGTGACTGAAGGAGTGCAGACAAAGAACACAACAAGCCAATAAATCATTATAAAAGCTCCAAAATAACCTCATAAAGGAAAGGATTTAAAGAACCATACTGTTTGGGTTTTTTTTGCATTTTTTACTGATTATTTTCCATGCATACTATATGTTGTTAGATTTTTTTTTATTTACAGCTTCCCTATTTTTTTTATTAAATTGTTCAGGCGATAAACCTATTTTAAAATTCTCTGCTACTTAAGCTACCTTTCATGCAGGGATTTGTAAGTCATGGACGTTCAAATTTTAAAACATTCTTTTATTCAAGGACTATTTTCTGGCACAGATTTATATTCTGTTGTGTAAGTGTCTCTGCATGGAGAGGACTTCCGAGTTTAACAGAGAGAAATTCTGCATTCATATACCATGATGGTTTATGTATGTCAAGCAAGCTTCATGTCACTGCAAGCTGATTTTCACACCTTAGCAATGAATGTAAATGAATGACTAAACATTTATAAAAAAAAGTATTGTATGCTTTGGAAAATGGTCAGTAGTAAGGCCAACTATAGGAATTTCAACAACATGCAAAACATGGAAAAACAGCCTTTAAGAGGCTGCCTTATTTTCTTTTACAAAAAACAAAACAAAACAAAACAAACAAACAAAGAAATAAACAAACAAATAAATAAAAATGAACATAAAAAACTAAAATGTTGGAACAAGTTGGGACGAGTTTCATTAGACTATTAAGTTTCATTAGAACCTCTGATCGTAGGTTGGTAGTGGTGTGTAGTATGTGTGTGTGTGTGTGTGTGTGCGTGTGCGTGCATGCGTGTGTGCATGTGTGTGTGCATCCCTGATTGAGAGTGAATTATGACTGGATATTACTTTTTTATTCTACTTTCTCTTTTGCACGCCCCTTCTATCTGTTTACGCAATAATAGGACTCAGGAAGTCCTTTTCACTTGAAAGTAACTTACTATTTTTTAACTACTTTTTTTTTTCTCTCCAGCTCAAAAAAACATTCCATGGCCGAAAATTACAGAGTCAACACATTCCTGGGCTTTGTGTGCCCAGTGCCAAACTCGTTTCTTTAAATGACACACTTGAACACACCCTGCATCAGCAATTTTCCACCCTCATCCCATCCATGCACATGCCCTTAAAACAACACACATGCATACACACATACACACAGAGCATTTAGACCTATCTTACTGTATATGGTAAGCAAAACTTACCAGTTCCTTGCTGGACAAAGCCGTGTCATCACCCAGATGGATCCTCAAGGCTTGACATGCAGCAAACATCTTTTCACTCAGCTTAAACCTTCAGAGAATTTAATACTATTTATTACAATGTACTATTTTAGATTTGAGATGATCCTTGCGGCAAAATTATCCTGAGATATTATTATTATGTTATAAGAGTAATGCTTTTTGATGCACACACCTCACTCAACTAAGACAGTGATTCATTTCAAAATCTTGTGGACTCCTACCTCTGCTGTGTTTCTGATGTTGCTGAGCACTTCACACCTTTGCCCTGTCCTGGTTGCATTCCCTCTTGATCAGACTGCCTAGAAATTTCCATCTGTTTTCTCTTTCCTTTATATTCCTCTTCCACAAAGTTAGCCTCCTCACTGGCAGGTGGCCCATAAGTTGACTTAGGGTCTAATCTAAGGATGAACCACAAGAGAATAATGCATATTCCATAAACATATCCAGGCCTGCACACATACAAAATATCAACCCCATAATGGACAAAACCAGAAGACATGGTATCCATCATGAAGCCAAGTCTTCTTGTGCAAATAAGAGGTTGGACACGGGAGCCTTACCCTGTGGTCACCCCCATAAACTTGAAGGTCTTCCTGTTGCTGCTACAGACTTGGTCACCACTTTGTTTCTTCATGATAGACCGCAGCATATTGGCATTAGTTGGCCTGTCTAGGGACAACAATGGAACACAAGCCTCTGAATCCCAATACATACCCACCTAATAATATCATTTAGAAATTTTCAGGGTATATGCTTTTATTAATTGCAACCTATGTAGTTCATTTAAAAAGTCTGATAAAAGCCAGTAGGGTCTAGATCTGTAGGATTTAGGCTTCACAGGATTATTCAGGATTCATATTGGCTGTGCTCTATGCTTTCTTGATAATATGAGGGCTTCATTTTAAAGGGAAAACATTCCCTCACACAAGACCTTCCTACAAAGCCATTCAATTTTAGACCCTCTTCAGCCACAAACTGCTATGTAGTAAGCGATGTCTGAGTTCCAAAACCCAATATCATACCAAACATCGCAAGCATACACCTCAAACAGTCAGTTTGCCAAGCCAAAGACTGCCACTTCCTCTAAACTTCATACCAGTCCAAACAGGGACTGGGAGTGGTCTGAGAATATATAGTTTTTTGATTTAGCGTACTTTTAACTGACATTATAAAGGGACAAACACAAACAGATCCATGCATGCAATGGTTTACCTTGTAGTGCTGCGGATGCCTGTTGTTCTAACATTTGGATCCTTCTTTTCACATCTGAATCAATACCACCAGGTTGAAAGATTCCTGACTTTACTTTATCATTCTTGGAGGAATTATTCGAGACTTGAGACAGGGGCTGAAATGGTCTGTTGGCTGCAGCAGAGAAAAGGGATATTAGTTTCTTTGCATGGTTTTTGAATGGTACCAAAGTCTATTTAAAGAAAATAATGGCAATCCAGCATGAACATTAATCCTTGCAGTGCTACCTGCAGACTGTGAGTCTAAAAGGTCTTCTGTTCCTCCTTGTGTCATGGCTATGTTTATACAGGGCAGCTTAGAGTTAGTATTTTCGAACACCTGCTCACTGCAGCTGTCTGTGAGAGGGCCCTGCTGCTCCTTTAGCAACCTCTGCATCTTCTCTATATAATGGTTCAGCTCTGGGTCCCACTGGGACTGTCCAGAGTGCTGGGACAGCTGGACAGGTATTTGGGATGAACCTGACAGATCCCGTATCTTTCCGTCACCTACACCGATGCTCCTAGTCTTGTTTGGGTCAGGTAGATGAGAGGGTCCACAGGCCATATTTCGTGTTTTTAGTCCAACCAGGAAATTATCATTAATGTTTGTGAATCCAACGCCCATGTCTCGGGTTGCCTTGATCACTGTCACTGGTATTTGTTTTAAGGCACTTCCTCCTGAAGTTGTAGTTCCAACGCCAATTGAGCGGGTCTCTGGGATACCTTGGATGTCTCGGACCCTGTTGCCAACGGACACTGTCCTTGTAACAGTTTGAGTAGTGTTGGTGTGCTTTTCTTGGGTATTGAGGACAGTGTTGGTGCTGGAGTTGGTGTTGAAGGCACGAGTGGTATTGGTAAAGCGGGACACTGAATTGGACTGAACTGTGTTGGTGTGCTGTGAAGCAGTCTGCGGTGATGCCATGATGCCCAGATCAATGCCTCGGACTGGATCTGTTCCCATACCATGAGAAACCACTTCCTTTGCCTCAGTAACAGTCACATCAATTGAACAGTCCCCACAAGCCACTGAATGATACTCTAGCTGTCCTTTCCCAGACCCCAAATTCTCCATTGTTATATCTGTGTTGCTTTCTGCATCACATACCATTATCTCTGTCCCAACCCCCTGTGTGTTTGTGATAACTTGTGTCCCCACACACTGTTCTCTGCTCTCCACTCGTTCCCTGACCTCCCAGTGGCTCATGGGTACGTCCGGACCTGTGCTCACATTCCTAAGCTCAGGCCTACAAGATACTCCCACAGTGCATCCCTTCACCTCCATGCACTCCCCCGTGCTGGCATCACGGAGTTCTGTATGGTTACCCACTCCCTGGCTCCTGGTTTGGGGCTTAGCCTCAGTGCCCGTGCTCTCAGTAGATGGCATTGCAGTGGAAGCCTTGTCAACCCGGTTCCTAGCCCCTGCCGCCTGAAGCTCCAGCTTTAGACGGCTCATCTCTGTCTGGAGAGCTGATTCTTTCAACTCTGCTTCCAAGTGACATATTCTCTCCTTCAGGGCCTCAATTATTTGCTGCTGAGTATTAAGCTCTGCCTCCCGCTCTGGGACAATTCCAAGATTGAATTCAGATACTCCTGTGGCAATGGACCTTGTTTCTATCTGTTCAGTGTCCACATATTTGCTCTCTTTAGTGGGTTTAAGCAAAATATTAACTACATCTTCATCAGTTCCACTGGCAACTGAGTTGATAGGTCTATCATGTAGTGTGCTATTGCTTATTGCACGCTGGGCTTGCAAACATCCACCTTTGATGGTTCTTTCCAGTGCCTGCATCTCTTCAGACAGCTGCCTGAGTTCCCTGAGGCCAGTGCAATCACTTTGCACTATGCCCTCAAGTGCTTCCTCAGTTTTCACCTTGTTGTCAACCTGACAAACTTTCTGGAGTTGGTCAAAACTCTCCATACTGTACGCTCTCTTCCAAAATACATCAGATACATCCTGGTTCTTTAACTGAGAGACCAGCTGTCTCTTTTCCTCCTGAAGGACTGAAATCTTCACCTGTAGGATAGGGATGAGTTTCACCTGCTCCTCTAGCTCCTTTAGCCTCTGCAGCGCTACTACCATCTGGTCACGGACATGCTGCAAGTGCGTGGGACTTGTAACAGGAGTGGATCTGCCAGAGCTCTGTGGGCTCAGCCTCAGGGACCCTGTGCTGCCTCTACTGCCCAGGGAGGAGCTGAGTTGGACGGACAAATCACCCCCAGTGCCAGAGGGCTTGTTCCCATTGTTGTTCTGGTTATATGCACCCAAGCCAGTGAAGGGGGAGAGGGAACCAGTGGAGCCTACTCCTCCAAAGCTGGCCAGACGTCGACGAGGACGGGGCTCGGGTGGAGGCTGGGCAGTCCTGTCTTGTTCCAAACATTTGCGAGTTTCCATAAGGGTCTTTTCCACCAAGGGGCTGTGTCTGGGTAAAGTCAGCGATCTTGCTGCAGGCAGAGGTTTGAACTCAGGAAGCATCTGAGAGGCTGTGCTTCCATCATTCCTGGATGGTTGGGTATCCAAGGAGGAACCAAGGGGTGGAGGAAGCGGAGGCCGACCTCTGGTCTTAGAGGATGTGGCCAATAGTCTAGTATCATCACTGCTAGACGATGGCAAGGATTCTGATGAATGGCACTGGCCAAGTGAAGTGTCACTTTGTTGTTTTTCCACATTATTTATGGCCGCTTTGGGCCTTCTCTTAAGGCTTAGCCGCTTAATGTTGCTGCTGTTTTGGAAATCGTTCACACACTTGAGGTGGCCCAAGTCCAGCTGATAACTGTAGGCTGCCTCCAGGTGGTAAGGCACACACTTTTCGGAGCTTGCTCCTCTGTGACCTGTTAAGATATATAACAGGAGAACTGAAATAATTTACTGATCTTACAGAGAAAAACAAATGCAAACACTGGAGAGGAAAATGTGAAATCTGAAACACAGAATGTGTAAATGACAAAAGTCCTGAGAGGTTAATTTCATCATATGTCTCTATAAAAGAGAAAGCCGCACACAAAAAACATGCATCATGCATTGTGAATTCAAATTTCAAATTGAGTTGCTATAAAATAAAACATTGTTGCCACACATACTAGACTGCAAATATTCACTTATATAAATATAACTGTTCACATTCAGAATCTAAATCAATACCCTGTGCAACTCTTCATAACAAATATAACTGAAAAACTATGACATGCAGATATGGACATAAGTTTTTAAATTTTTTACTTTTCAGCCCCTGCAGGACTATTTGCTTTTTCTTACCTCAGTATTACATGTTCATCTATGACCTCTTCTATCTGAGTCTAGAGCTTTCTTCTCTCACCTCCAAATGTTTCTGACTATACTCTATCTTTGCCTACCCCACCAGTGGAGGAGGGACAGAAGAGGATTTACCAATCGTGTAGACACACTGTTTTGAGTCGTCATTGGCTGACACTTCTCGCCAAATGGTACGTGTCTCTGCATAGACTGGACCCACTCTATAATTACTCTGCAAGTCTCCCTCTAAATGCCCAACCATATTCTTGGCAGTTTTTTTCTCAACCACAGACATCTTCCAAGTATTTCAGCCACCGAATAAACAAAAAAATAACTCTTTCAAAGCCTTTTCCTTTAGCAAATGACACTTTGCTGAATAAAAGTCATGATCCATCAAACAAGCAGAACTGTAAATGGTTAAGTGTAAACTTTTAGGCAAACAGTTGGTGGAGATAGTGCTTTATTTTGTTTGCTATGTTACGTTTTAAGTCACCAACAATATAAACAATATAAAGACTTTGTGGAATACATTTGTAGATTATACAAATTGCAGAAATTATAAAATTCACATAAAGCAAAAAGAACTAATAAGTTACAATTATAGTAATAGTAATAGTAGTTACCTGACCCATTTTTCAAGATGTAGCTGCCTTGAGCCATGGACAGTGGAGTATCAATGGTGGAGTGATGCTTTCACTTTTGTCCAGTCAGGTGACAGGTCTTTGAGTAAATCATGAAGCAATCATGAAAAAAACAAAAACAAACTACACTTAACATGGTCATCATTTGCATTTGTCTATCACTTTCTATCCTTACATTCATTGTCCTTTGCAACACTGTCAAATGCAGACACTCTCTCTCTCTCTCTCTTTCTCCCTCTCTCTCTTGGCTCAAGGTCAACAATCAATAACAGATAACCTTGCAATGCTTACATAAAGGAAATCCAACCCCAAGCTAGACATATTATAGGTAATTCTCAACACAAGGCTGAGCTTCAGAACATTACAGCGACTCAGTGCACTGCAATACTATATCGCTTTTCCTATAAGTAAGCACCTCTAGTTCTCTGAACACGGCATTTTGGGTACACTTTTGTCTCAAAGAATTGCATAGACAAAATATGCACACAGGCTCAGGTTCTGTCATCTCAGCAACTTTACAGAGATGCAAATACATGTGACAATCAGTTTATTGCACAGTACATATTACATAAAATAATGTGGCTACAGTCTACCTCAGGTTGAAAAGAAAAGAAAAGGAAAGAAAAGAAAAGAAAAGAAAAGAAAGGAAAAGAAAAGAAAAGAAAAGAAAATGATCCTCATGGAGAAATTAGCTTGTCCCAACAGCAAAAGTGATTCAGCAGGGAATAGGAAACATACATAAGCAATAAAAATAGTAGAAATAAAAAAAATAATGAAGTAATAAAAGCAACAGACTAGAATATAAATAACTGTGGGATCTTGTGAACATATGTTGTTGACAGTTTGAACATGTTGAATAGGCTGTAAAAGTTGGAGATATGGAAAGTGATGGATTACAAACATGAATTTACTTACAGTTACAGTCTCAACTGCTTACTTTAATATGGATTACTATGTTTTTTAACAGTCATTTAAAACTACTCTGTGATTAAAGAGTGATAACTGAAAAGCATTAAAGGCAGACTGAGGACTGGGGTGGAGTGTGAAGCATATAAAATTGTATCATCAGCAAAAAAATGGAGATTGAGATATTGATTAGGAAGAACTATGTTGTTTATGTATAATGTAAACAGCAATGGACCAAGGATGGAACCCATTTCTGATGGTAAGATGGCTTGACTGAAGTACCATCAGCAACGGCAGTCTGAGTTCTCTCTGTGAGTGGAACCAATCAAACGTGGCATCATCCAGGCCTATAGACTGTAGTTTGTGGTATCAAATGCTTTTGAGAGGTCAGTGAAGAGGACAGCATAGAATTGTTTTTATCCAGGGAGGAGGCAATGTTATCAGTGACTGATGCTGCAGCTGTTTTTGTGCTTTGATCCGGGGGAAAACCAGACTGCTGTGGCTGTAGCATGTTTCGTGAGTCAGTAAAGGCGCATAGTATATTGACCAATGATTCTAGGATGGTAAGGCGCTTTTCCACAAAGCTGGAAACATGCCTGTTAAAAAGCTTTGGTTAAAAATATGAGCTAAATGAGGACAAATTAAGAGGCACTTGGATGAAGAAGATATGGGTGAAGATTATCTGCACCACTGTCTTTGCGTGCTTTTAAACCTTAAGCAGAGCATTCAAACAGCTGCACTGCTGACCAGACTAAAAGAAAATTTGCAGTCTGAAGCTAAGGCAGTGGGGCCTCCCTCTGCTGGACAGATATGGTAATTGTCTACAGTTGAGTCTGCAGACATTAAATGAGACCAGAGGATAGTAAATGTGATTAAAAGCTTCAACCATGGATGATGTATCAGTAATATGACCAGATACTCCTTTGGTTTGGGGTGGGAGGTGTGACAGTAAATATTCCCGGCAGAGAGAGCTGGCTGATTATAATTAGATTTAGCCTTCCTAATCATGCTGGCGTAGATATTTCTTTGTCGCCGAAAGGTTAACCAGTCCTCGCGGGTGCTACTGGATCTGGCCTTGGTGCTCTGTCTCTGTTGTGGATCACATTGGAGAGATGTGGGGAGAACCAAGGACTGCATCTGTTTTTAATTCCATGTTTTCATAAGGGGCATGTCAGTCAATAACATTCAAAGATTATGAAAGGTTTTCCACTGCCATGGCAAGATCACTAAGATATTATCAATGTTGGAGATTGACAAATCATTTAAAAAATCCTGGAGATTAAAATGCTTATAATTTCATAATTTCCATACCAACAATGGCCACATGCATGTTCAAGGCAAGACAGAGGTCCAACATAATATATTCATATTTCTTGAGCTCTAAAACATTGTATCCATCTACAGAAATGTCATTATTTGCGATTTTAGGGAATTTTCTGATGTTTAAATGTAACATGTAAATAAAACTCATATGTAAAATATAATTATGTATGAATATATGCATGCCTAAACATATTAACCATAAATAGTATACATATAAATATAACTAGGGATGATCCTCACTGCTTTTGGTATGTATATTTATTCCTTCTGAGTTTTTTTTCAGTATTATTCAGAGGTTTTAATGGTAGCCTATGCCTATAATTGTGCTGAAGAGACCCAGAAGAGAAGGAAGCAGAGTTTTCTATTTCACAGTCAGTCTGCTGGTGCCAGTCAAACACACACAGAGCTGAGAGAGAGAGAGAGAGAGAGAGAGAGAGAGAGAGAGAGAGAGAGAGAGAGAGAGAGAGAGAGAGAGAGAGATCTGGGAGCAGCTGTGAGCGGACTGAGAGTCTGTTCAGACCAGCAGGATGATGTGTCTCCCCTTGTCTACACAAATTCGTCTACTTTGAGAAATCTGAGAAAGGCCACAGCAGCCAAAGATAAAGGCTATTCCTCCGGGGGAAGCTTTGGATATTTGCTCATTTTTACATTTACCAGGATGTGCAAATTAAACAAAAAGAAGCAGTTAAATATTGATACAAAAGCATAGCATGAACAGTGATAAAAAAAGTGCAAAATAGCATTTGAAACATTTGAAGTATTTTAAATTAAGATTTTTCAGTTTGTGGCACAAGATAGTTCATACTGAAGATGTTTTGATTCACTGTTCAGAGTGGGGGAGCAGTTCAGAATGAGAAGAAGGATTTACAGTGTGATTTATAAAGGCATTTATTTCAGTTTATAATTGACTGTTTACTGTCCCCCAGTGTTCATGCAGCTGACATGAGAAAGTTAAGGGTGGGGATTTTCTATCCAGTTTTTAACTGTTTATGGCCATGGTTGTCTATGGCTGTATTTTTAAAAGCCTATGTTTGTGGTGACATAGCATCTAGGCTATTGTTTGCTAAACATAGCTTTAAAAATCTTTTAATGCTTCATAGTTTTTAAATAAACACCCCAAATATTCATGCATCTGTTAAATATGCATATGCACAAAAATATGTATAGACCCTGGATTACAAAAGATCACAAGATGCAAGATTGTAGGAACTCATAGTAACTCACAACAAATGACAACAAATCTTGTGATCCAATTTAGGTCATTTTATGTGTCAAGCTGGCAGTGGACATAACCATTGCGACCATTAAAAAGGTGTCTATTTGAGGACTGCATTTCAGTGGTAAAATGACACTTTGGGCCTGTGCTAAAGCCTAAGAGAAAGACCAGATCCAAAACAGACCACATCCAAACTCCACACTGCCATCTATTGGGGAATCTAGCGAATCACTTGATAGCTATGACATATGAGTGAAATGCAGTGTTCCTCTACAGTGACATCAACATATGGACATTACTTTAGCTGACAATGAAATAAACATTTCATCTTAAACCTTAGTGAGCAGGAAAACAAGTGACATCAAGTCTCAGCCAGCGGTCTTCAGGAGTTCTTGCAAGTGCTCTTTATAGAGTTAAACCACAGTGACCCAAATTCTCCTACTGCAGTGACAGAGGTTTGTGGGAACCACTAATTACAACAAGGAGAGGTGGAGTCAAGTTTGCAGGTTAAAAACACAACAGAAGGAAACCAAAAAAATCTGGAGTAAACACATAACAGGATGAATGTGTATGAGACAGAGGGACAGAGAACAGGACAGGCAAGATATCAGTTTTAGATGCAAGTCAGTTTCCCTACAATAAAACTTTGACCATATTTGTTGCATATATTGCTGCATAGAGAATATACTGTATGTATGTATCCACATTTTATAAAAAGCATAAACCTGAAATTTTCAACATACAAATCTGAAAATTATTTCTCTCTTGTATTATTTCTGTAGAACTTAGAACTTAAAGTATATGAACAGCATTAGGAAGGTCATGTGTAAGTGCGAGTTTAAGCTGCAAATACAAATTGAAAAATAGAAATTTAAGAAACTGCTAATATAATATAATATAATATAATATAATATTGAACTGGATTGCAGAGTATAAATAAGTATGAATACATAACTCTACAGCCCAAGTGTGCTGACTATTAGACCGCAGGTGCAGGTGAAGGCAGTGGAAGCTGAAGGTACCAGCAGTACAATGCTGATGTGCTTAGGCAGCACTGTGCAGTACGGCTGTTGATGAGCCTCT
>OMKZ01003559.1:4750-23567 GCA_900302535.1 Neoniphon sammara
TATTCCCCCCCCCCCCAAAAAAAAAAATATTTTGGGGGGGATAAATCCCTCAATTACCAAATACATATTCCTGACACTGCATTACCCCTACACCTGACCATATACGGATTGGCTGACATACAATATGTTGCCTAAATTGTACTCATCCAGCTCTAAAACGCAATAATCCCAGATTTAAACATGTTAACCCTAAAACTTTCAAATTGAAAACTACCTCGGAAACACTGGACACACACCTGAACAACACAGATCAATCAAAGGTGTGTCTTATTTGCAGGAACTTGTAAAGTAAAAACAAGCTAATTACAATGTGTTTGTCATTTATAACAGTAGTAGTACTATAATAATATAGTAGGTTATCAATAATACAAATGTGCATTATATGTCCTAAATATTTGTGGCAATTTTGGAAAACTGCATTAACTCACTGTGCGGAGGAAGGACCTGTTATTGTTGCTTTGATATAAGCTTTGCTAACCATACATTTCATCAGGGCCAATTCTTTATAGTTATTTCATTCACCTAAACTAATGCATAACTGCCAAATGTGAGCATTTCCCAGAATAACGGAGCAACTAACGACAGAAATACCCATGAAGAGTCCACTGGTTTCCTCATGGAATGTACTGGCACAGACAATATCTAAACTAACATTACTCCAGCTAAATTATTCTAGGCATATAGCACAGCTACATAATAGTTACACAGCTGACCAGAACAATATCAGCTGTTGTACAGTAAATGCTTATACAATTAGCCTAACTGTGGTAATCCATTCATTTTCCATGCTGCAAACAGACAATTCCACAATTAACTTGACGGCATGAAGGCACTGATCTCAGTGACATTTTCTCATCCTAATTCCACTGTGTGACTGACCCACATCTCCAGTTTGCATATTATACGAGATAATGCAATGTTCAAGAATAGAGAAGTTTTTAAAACCACCAAAAGCCTACTTTTGGAAAGAGAATAAATCAACTGTGTTACTGCATCCAAAGAAGTAATATTTCTTGGCTAACATATCGAAAGGCAATATTTCATTGAGGCAATTGGAAATATAAAAGCTGATATTAGGGTAATGAGAAAAAACATCTGTCTTATTTTACCTGGATAATGAAGGTACCAAATACAATAGTGCAGAAGATGAGGTTGTTAAAAATGCCCTCAAAGACGTTCCTCTCGCCATGGATCTTGCGGGCGTTGATCTCATTGAAGAGCTGCATCATGACAAAGGTGTTGAAGACGATAGTGTAGTGTTCAGAGGGCGGGGCATGGAGGGGTGCATTCCTGCCGTTGTCAATATCAAACATTTTCTCCCCTGCAGGACAGTCAGAGAGACATAGTTAGAGCCTATGTTTCTGTTACATATAACTCCACGTATAGAAATGTTTTAGTTTCTGGTTGATCTGAAATTTACAGATGTCTTTCTAGGCAAGATGTAATGCAGAAAAACCAAATTATTTAATACTAAATTTTGAATAACATGAGAATAAATAAAATCTGATTCTGACTACACTGCAGACATATTGTTGCACCCTCAACCCAAGACACATGATGACATCATGCTGCATGCGCATTCTTGCAGAAGACACTACTAAGCATTTACCATATTTCATCTAATAGCGGCCGCCCAGAAGCCAAGCATTTAGTCAAGCATATCGGCCTGCCATAGTGGCAGAAATTTTCATATGAGGCTGTTGCCAATATTTAATTTTAAAGCCTGTACCAGCCGATAACAATAACACACCGATATTATTGTGCATCCCTAATGAATAATTTACAATACTTAGCTCTTAATTTTCACTTTTTAGTGTGCTTGTGGTTGGCACCTGCACCTCGCACCAACACTTTTGTTTCCAGGTGAAGATTATAATGAAATAAAGAAAAGAGATACAGACTGCAGGGTGGAGAAAACCCAGGAAACACACCCACAACCTCCACAGAAACTAGACACTGCACCTCAAATATCCAATGGAAAAAAAACTCATCTATCCCTCTGTGCACAGAGAGACCAACACCTGTAGATGGACAGCAGAATTTTACCGGCAAAGAGCAGTGTGAAGATGATGACTAGCTGGTAGACACCCTGGCCCAGTATGTTTTTCATCATGGTTCGAGAGATTAGAGGTTTGTTGCGGCCGTATGGCTTCCTCAGCAGCAGGGCCTCTGTAGGGGGCTCTGTGGCCAGGGCTAGGGAAGCAAAAGTGTCCATGATCAGGTTGACCCATAACATCTGGACTGCTTTCAGCGGAGAGTCCTGAGGGTAGAGAAATATGCAGACAAGGGGTTAGCAAGAGTGGAGGGGGGTCAGATTGACACAAAGAAAAAGTTACACCAACACGGTGTCATGTAGTTGACACACTGCGTGAGTCTCTTATCATGGAAAATTCTTCTTTTTCCTTTTTTTTTTTTTTTATTATGTAGTGTAGCTGGACTAAGTTACTGTTTAATATTAGCCTAGGCCACAACAATAATGTGGGAGCAGGCTAAAGCATCTTTCATAAGCTTAAGGTAAAATTATGACATGATATAGCACGATATAGTATAGCATGATATAGTATCAATTTTTTTCTTTTATCGAGAATAGCCAAATAGGATTATTCTGAGTGATGCTTGATTGGTCAGAGGGCTTGAGGGCAGAGACAAATGTGATGTTTTGACCAGCCACTGGCCATGTAGCAAAAATACCCAACTTTAGTCTTTATTTTTTGTTTGTTTGTTTTTTTTAGTTGTAATTGTTGCAATTACAAAATGTAATTGCAACATTTCAATTTTGCACACCTTGGCCAAATTGGGATTCAAATCACTGTGATGATACTCTTCAGTGTTAACAAATCCAGCAGCTGACTCCCTGCTTCATTGTTCCTACAGTTTATAAAAGCAACTGCTGACATGTCAGAAAAACTAGGTGCCTAAGAGTACTGCGAAATGACACCTCATTCCAATTGTCTGCTTTTTCAACCCCAAGGATTTAAAATTACAGGATTTAGTCAAGTGATTTGACTAAATTTCCATCACTTTCCTATTACTCAAAGTGATATGCATGAGAGACATCAGATGAGAGATGCAATACTTAATACACAGAAGCGAGATGTAAATAGTTGTTTGTTCTTGCCTGTGAAGCCATAATCTTCAATTATTTCTTAGCTGGATGAGTACTAATTTAGTGGCTGTTACAGAGACTAACAGGTTGGGTACAGGCAGCTGATTACCACTGCTAGATAGAGTGAAGAGAAGAAAAGTAGGCCTATTCAGACCTGAACAGTGGTAGCAGTTAAGTGTGTCATGTCTGTCACATAACTCATAGGCACAAATGAGCACCAGTGGAATCTTCAGTCAACGAACCATCTAGGCCACAGGTAAGACAAAAACCTACAACTCTGCCTGGAAATCTATCATTTATCAGATTTACATGATGGCTCAGTATTGTTAACAATTCTGGTGCCATTTTGAATTCCTCTTACCAGTCTGATTCCTGATAAATTCTTTACTGATTCCTATTGTATAAACTGTGAGTTGCTTTTCTTTCAGAATTACTCATATAACAGCTAAGGCACATTTGACATAATGCCTTACAACATTTACTAATGCAATACAAGAATTAGTGAAAACATTTCAAGCAATCAGACTGCCACTTGCATCTACCACTTTCTTGGGCTGTGCAAGCATGGTCTAACAATAATTGCAATATTTCCAACAGCATCAGAATCCATCATCTGCTTTGTACTGTTGTAATGGCTGATGTGGGACAGCTAAAATGTAAACAATTTAGTGAGTTAAATACTGGACTTTTGGACCCACAGTGCAAACCACTGGATATACAAATTTACCGGTGTTTCAACTTAACAGAGGACTCTGGCCCTCCCTGTTTACATAGTTATTCTGTTGTTTACATATTTATCAATGGCTGTTGAGCAATCAGTTCTCAAACAGGATCCAGAAGATTTTCTGATTTGGACAATCTCAAGTGAATTTTGCAACATGGCAGCCATTTGGCTTTGAGTAGTTCTACTTAGAGCCAAACAAAAAAACACAAAGAGGTAAGAGAAGCTACAGCATGTGGGTGCCTACCTGTGTGATGCAGGCTCCTGTAAATGCTACAATGACAGCCACCACATTGACGGTTAGCTGAAACTGGAGGAACTTAGAGATGCTGTCGTACACATTGCGTCCCCACATGACGGCCTTCACGATACTGGAGAAGTTGTCATCAGTCAGAATGATATCAGATGCCTCCTTGGCCACATCTGTGCCTGCAATACCCTGGATAGAACAAAGACAGCAAATAATTTTTAGCCTGCTAAGGACAGGGTGGGGATCCATTGATGGCGTCAGTGGTCTTTTAATAGGTCTACAATCTAGCTGAATTATTTTCATGAGTTAGTGCAAATGACTTGGATGTTATTCTATAGACAGACAGAAAAATTACTGGTGTCTTATAATTGGAAATAAACAGAGAACTCACCATGGCAAAGCCAACATCAGCTTTCTTCAAGGCAGGACCATCATTCGTGCCATCTCCTGTCACAGCTACAACTTGTCTCTGTTCCACCACAGTGCTGTCAATAATACCTGAAGATAAACATCATTATTTGAGATGTATGAGACATCAGAAGCCCAAAACAAACAATAAATTAGTGACATTCATAATATTTCATCCATAACAGAGAATGACATACCTTTGACTAATGTGTGCTTGTCTGTAGGAGAAGAGCGAGCCAGTACTCTTAGTTTGGGCCAGATCTTGTCTATGCGTTCTTGTTCAATCTACAAACAGGAAACAAAACTCTAATAGAATCCTACAGGTACATTTACTGATATCAGATGATGGTCAGCAGTCTGAGGTAGCCTATTTTGCCGAGGCCCACCTCTCCTTTTTCGTTGCGTATCCTCCGGTTGAACTCTTTGCCCTCTAGGCAAAGGAAGTCATCTCCAGGCTGTAGGATACCACACTTGGTGGCAATGGCTCGCGCTGTGTTGATGTTGTCCCCCGTAACCATCCGCACAGTGATTCCAGCACGTTGGCACTTCCTGATAGCTTCTGGGACCTGGAGGAAAAGGGAAACAAGAGGTAAGAGAAAAAGCAGTCTCCAGTACTAATACAGTACTAAAAATTAGGTTAAATTAAGTCTGTGCTGTGAATTTGAACCACAGTAGTTTGAACATATCATTTGGATACCAATGGTAATGATTTTAGAAAAGATGTTTGCCAGGGTACTCCGGTGGTTCACCGTGTAGAACACGTACCATGCATTATTACCACAGCGGCGAAGGTTTGATTCTGACTTGCGCTCTTTGCTGCATGTCTTCCCCTATCTCTCCCCTGTCCTTCCTGTCTATCTACACTGTCACAGTCAAATAAAGCAGAAATGCCAAAAAAGAAAGAAAAGATGTTTGCCTAACCTATGAACTTGATTCAACAACATAACTTGACCAACAGTACCCCAAACAGATCTGAAGCAAAACAAGTCTTATTCCCCTGTTATTCATTGCCCTGGTTATCACCTAGGATGTGCAGCTCACTTTTGACAACGATATCAACCTCTCTCTCACAGTCTCAAGTAACACAAAAACATTATAAGACCTCATGTGCATCCTCACATGAAACTGTGTAGCTACTCACCTCTGTTCTCACGGGGTCTTCAATGCCCACCACACAGACGCAGGTCAGTCCAGTGAGGATATCATTCTCGTTGTCCCAGTCAGGCTCACCTTCTGAGGCTGGGAAATCCCTGTATGCTAGGCAGATGGTCCTTAGGCCTTCTGAGGCCATGGGCTCAATCACCTTCTTTACCATGTCATCTCTGTCCCGTGGTCGAAACACCTTAGATTCGCCACTTGCTGTCAGGATTTTATAGCACCTAGGAGGAGGATGGGAAATAATTTATTAGGTTTATAGGAATCCGTTGAAAAAGGAATGTAGGTAGGTGAACAGGAGGGAGAGAAAGATATGCAGAGTAAAAGATGATAAGAGCGATGGTGTGATGTGGATGAAGAGGCAGACAGGAAGACAATCATATATAGTGAAAAATAATATAGATTACAAAAAGGGAGAAAGGCAGAGGAGAAGACAAAGCATTTAACTGGTGAACTGCAGCAGTAAGGAGTCAGCCAAGGCTCTTTATGGGTTAAAAAGAAGCCTGCTCGGTTAAGAGGCTTACAGAGTTGTTACCAGCTCATTTTCTCAGCAGTTTTTAAGACACAAAGTAAGGGACTTGGGCGGGATGCACTTGAACTTCTTAGCTACTTAAGCCATTACACACGATTTACTATGAAGCCTGCCAAACCAGAACAATTACAAAACCTAAAACATAGGGGATATCTGATTTCTCTGAGTAGAATAATTCACTTCTTATGGATCCCCATAACCCCAAAACTGATCACTTATCAGTACCCTATACATCACTACCTTGGGCCTTTTCAGCATAACGTTTCAACGGAAATACTGTGAATACACACCGATATAAAACTGAGTTGTATGGCACTGCTCCTTGTACAAAGCTTCAGCAATAAGCAGAGCAAACACCAGAGCAGAAAAAAATCTTAGCAGATCTGAAGTCTTCTTACTTCTTGAGTAGGATCTCTGAGGCCCCTTTACTGAACATGCGGTAGCTGCCATCAGCATTCTTCAGCACTGTGCTCATTGACTTGCGGACAGAGTTGAAGGTATAGACCTTGTAGAGTTTCTCTTCAGGGATCTCGTTGCGGATAGCCTGGTAGTCCCGCTTCAGGTCAGTAGCAAAGCCGAGCAAGGCACATTCGGTCTTATTACCCACCTGCCGTGGCAGGCCGCCCTCTTTCTCTGGAGGCTGAGGGAAGAAGTGAGAGATGGAGAGGCAGAGCAAGAAAGTTACAGTTAACCTCCTGCAACTCATGAAATCACTACACACTTTTCATTTTCATCAGTTACGTTGTTTGATTACAACACTAGACAAATTGATTCTGATGAGCTCTGATGAGATTTGCTGAAAATGTTTACATCATCATTATCATTATCATCATCATGTGGCAGTGTACATCTGTATAGTGGGTAGCCTGCCAGGTAACACATGGGCTGTCTCTCAACTTTTAAATCATTAGGATGTCAACTACTCTTTACATTCCTAACAAGGCAATATTCATGCAATGTACAGCACCACGGCGTCATAGGGCCACATTGAGAGCTTTTTTCTTGCTTACCATAATCTTGGTAGTGTAGGCGCAGTTTACTCCAATGCCCAGGATTAGTATGTCTAAGATGGTGGGGGGTATGTTCTCAGGTTCAGGGACCTTCTTGTAGTGCTTGTCAGCGATGTAGGCCTGCACCACAGTCATGCGGTTCATGGTGAGCGTACCAGTCTTGTCAGAGCAGATGGCAGTAGCATTGCCCATAGTCTCACAGGCATCCAGGTGGCGAACCAGGTTGTTGTCCTTCATCATTTTCTGAAGGAAAAAGAGCAGTAAATACTATTATAAAAGGCAACTAAATTCAGTATGAACAGCAAGAAATTTGAACTAGACAGCAATCATTTAAGCTTCATTTTCTGAACTGAAGAGAATACCAACTCCTACAAAACTTTAATGAAGTCAAATAAACGGCTCAAAGGCTGCAAGACTGAAATTAATAGCCCCTTGATTGGATAAAGCTCTCTGTTGGCCAACAGCTCCAGCAGAGGGGATCATGGCTTGGCTTTAGGGTATCAGTTAGCCAAGTCCGCTTCTAGTGTCTTAACAGCCTGGCCTGCTAGCTTTAATAGGCTAAGTGTAAGCCGGTTGGCACTGGCACAGGTCACTCGATTAGGAGACTGTACCTTGACAGAGTACGCCAGGGAGATTGTTACTGCAAGCGGCAGGCCTTCAGGGACAGCCACCACCAGTACAGTGACACCAATAATGAAGAATTTAACGAAGAACTGGACATAAATGGGTGTGCAGTCCTTCACCCAGGGTAAGTTCTGGATCCAGAAGGTATCTACCACAAACAGCACCACCAGGATAATAACAGTGATGGCTGACATCACCAAACCTGGACAGAATGAGAGGAGGAGGGAAAAAGGGGGAAGAGAGAGTTATCGACAACCAGTAATTTAACTGGTCATACTGAGACACAGCCTGTGGTTATCATTAGCCATCAAGATATTTCTTGTGAAAATTCTGAATGGACAAAAATGCTTGAGAAAGAGAATAAAAAGAGAACACAAGAATTACAATGCAGCAGATTATACAGTATTTAGCTGTGTTAACATCCACTCGGGTCTCTCCTACGCACCTGCTTTACCAATCTGTACGGCTAGTTTGGTCAGCTTGCCCTGGAGAACAGACTTCTCTTTCTTGGGCAGGCTGGCTTTTTTCTTCTCCTCTGCATCGCCTCCCTCATCACTGTTCAGAGGCTGCATTTCCATAGCAGCTCCATCCTGGGCTTTAGCTAAAGCAAACAGGGCAACAGAAGTTGCTAAATGCAGTGGACTGACAGTTACACTGATGGACTCACAATTACAATGGGCTAGTGTCAGGTGAAGTGCACACTTGGATACAATTTACACAATTCAATATTCATATGGAACCACATGATATTCAAGCTTGTCATATAGGAGAGGGTCCCAAGATCGTGAGATGAGCACTGACTTGCTATAAAAATTATTTGTGCTGGGAAAAGTCATGCGTTGTTGAATCTAAATCAAATCTGTATAACCCAAAGAACGCACAACAAACATGACAAGCTAGCACTGTTTAAATGTTTTCATCAGCAAAACTTGATCCGTCTTTGGTACACTGGTGAATTAATAATGTCTCCATGGTCAGATCACGAACTGTATTTGAGTAAGATCACCTTGTACTGTATTCAGGCAGCCAAAAGCTGTTTGCATATTTATTATTACATCTGTGTTACCAAAAGCAGTATACAAACTGGTCTGATTGGATTTTAGCCCGAAGTTATTTTCACATGATGACTGAACAAACAAGTCACATAAGTCACTTCAGCACACTATGAACAAAATATGAGACTTATGGGAATATTTCAAGTAAATTAAAACGGGACACTATATTTTAAGATAGATTAACTTACTGAGTGAAAAGTGACTTCCACGGACACTTGAGACATGCTACATATTATTTTTAGCTCATGTTTTTTTTATATTTCCCTTTTTCACATGGAACTTGGGGAAATGTCAGTGTAATTATGTCTGACTACACTTGAGTTCTAATTAGCTGAAAGGTTTGGAAATGTAATTACCATATTCCCACCTGTAGATTCAGGGAACTGGCTAACTGCATTGGGAACCGCGGAATCAGCTCTCCTTCCACGGTCACCAGAGCAGTTACATTAAAATTCCCATGAAAAATCTTCCATCTCTGCCACAAACTCCCTCATGAACCCTCCTCCCTCACTTGCAAACTTAAGGCCAGCCCCAAACTCTCATCTGACCAGGTAACCTTGGAGACACAAAACCTCTCATGGCAAAGGAAGGAGGAAAGCCAGCCTGTCGGACGGCAGGGGCTGATCTCCGTTGTGTCACTCCCCATGATAAAATCATTAGCTCTGAGGCTTGCCTGCCTGCCATGGACGCTGCTGCTGCTACAAGAAATGTGACAACAAATCTTGTTCCGATCTCACGTAATTGTTGCTAGTGTTACCACCATGCATTACGTGGGTGTCTTGTGACTTGTTTAACATTTTCATCAACAATTTTATATGAATAGGCAGCCCCAGACAATCGTTTTACCATTTTAGTTGTGTTTTGGATGGTATTGATTCTAGCATGATACTGTGTGTGTAGCAGGGAGAGGAAGGGCGTTAACGTGGGGCTATAGCTGCTGCCGTGGGCAGTGGCTTGTTCTGCACTTACATGGCCTGTGTAATCTCAGTCTAAAGGATTACTGTTCATTCCTGGCAGGCAGAGGGAATCTGTGCACCAGGGACTAGCGCCAGGGTTGCAGTCAGAGGCCCAAGCACCACTGATCACACAGTCCCAGCAGGATACTCAAATACATGACTGCCTGGCTAGCTGGGTGGGTACCACTAAACAGCCTCATCATCATTGTCATCAGTCTGAGTTTCACCATTGTCTGTTTTATAATTGACTCTGAACAGTTCAGCTTGGGCCATGAATGGAAATTAAATAGTGGGGACTTGAGGGAGAGTTAGAGGGAAAGGGTGGGAAAGCAGATGTTCTGGCCCCAGAAATGTTGCATGGCTTTAATCTCCTCATCACTAATCGCCATAACTGGATTCAGCAGCACCTGCCGCTCAAAGCACGATGTGCCAGGGAAGGACGACAAGAGAGGAGCGAGAACCAGACAGTACAATGGATAGACAAGGATAGCCAGCAGAAAGTATATAAACTCATGGGAACATGCATAAATGTTCCCATAAATGTTTACATTGCTTGCTTTGACCATGCCTGCCATTTATACAGATTGCAGCTTTAGTTCCATCCAGTGCTGTTAAATAGGGAGGGAGATACCATTAACACTCCAGGCTAACACATCAGAGTAGGCACTAAGCTGTAAGGCAATTACCCAAGCTTGTGTGTGTGTGTGTGTGTGTGTGTGTGTGTGTGTGTATGTGTAAGCAACTAACCTTTCTTACGGTTTTCCACTGATCCATCCTGCTTCTTGTCTGTTGGAAGAAAATATATAAATATAATCAAAGAGAAAAGAAGTCTCTACCTTACTGGTGGGAAATATATGTGCATCACTCCTAATGATCATTGTTGAATATTTACAAAGTTATGTAAATGCTCTCTTTGATTTGATAAAGGCAGAGAGAGGATCCTGAAAGGCATTAAACATGAGAACCAGTGCTGTGGGTTTATGGTATGCAAATGTGATCGTCGTACAGGACTTAGCACAACAATTCCTTAGTATTTCTGTAGGCTTGACAGATTTTAGGTCTACAGAGGCAGAACTAAGCTGCAGTTTCACATATAAAACCGCAGATTAGCACACAGCAACAGTCAAACTTGATTACAGCTACTATGACCCACACCATATACTGGGCTTTCTATTTTGTGGTACAGACACAGTAAAGCATTTGATCTTAGAATCCAAAAATGAACTACAAAATGTTCAGTGTTTGTGTAAAACAACACTGTTTGCTGATTCACACAGTGGGCGCAGCCTCCCCTTTGTAACATAATGTATCTGTTACCTGTGTATCCAAAAGTAAGTGCAATGCCTACAGCTCAGCCTTTTACCTTGACCCCGTTGCTGCAAACCCCCAGAAGCCTCTCTTACATCTTATCTTAGATTTCTTCAGTCAAAATTGTGTCACTGTGCATGCAACTCTGCTGCCACTAACTACTTTTCTTCATAAGTCCGGCCCTCTCTAATTCCAGCATGCCACAGACAAAGGCTTATTGAAAGAAGATGGAATCTTGTTTTGAGATGCAAAATTGGCAGCTGAAAGAGGAAACGGCTGTGCATGTTTGTCTACCTCCGTTGTGGATCAATGTTAATTGAAATAGAAGGATCAACAAGAAAGGGGAAACACACTTTTCTTCTGCTTCTTCTTCTCTTCCTTTTCCTTTTTCTTCTCCTCTTCATCATCATCCTCATCCTCACCACCCCCAAGTAAGGTGAAGATAATTCCAGTTTGAGAGTTGACACCCACAGCAGTGACCAGCATTTTCCCTGAGCCTTCCATTACGTGGGTACCTTCAGACAGAGGGAGGAGATAAAAAAACAGTCAGTAAGGGAGGTAAGGAAAAGGAAACCATCTGGCTAAATGGTGTGCTAGATGTTCCACTATGTTACCAAGACTACTTATACCATGTTTCCCTTTATACCTTCACACTCTGGCAGTGGTTTCGACCCCGCCCAAATGTTGGTTTCTCTGCCTTATTTTTTTCCTGTTATAAAACATTTTGGTGCAGACTGGATGTTGAACTAGATTCCTTTGCTTACTGAGATGCTGGTTTAAGGAGCAGGCTTTCAAGTGGCATGTTCAGCTACACACAAGAAGGATAACATAAATAAAGGCTTTGAAAGTGGGCAATAAATACGAAAGGAACAGCGCGCTAGAAAGTCAAAAGAGACAGAAACACTTGTCTTTGATGCAGGCATGCTCTAAACCTTTAATCAACAGCCTTTAATCAAAAGCCAATTGTCATTCTCAGTGTACTAATGGAAATCTGAGTGGCTACAATAGGCTTTCTACAGAGTGTAATATCCTTGCCTGTGCATCCCTCACTGAGAACACAGTAAAACAGAGCTGAGACAGACAGAGAAAGCCAAGAACACATGTAAGAGAAAACGTAAGCAACTGACAGAGCAAAAGAAAGACTGAAAACAGGGAGAGTCCAAAAAGAGAGAGAGAGAGAGATGTGGGAAGCATTTTGAAGTATTCCCCTATGCCTGTGTTAATTAGAGGATGCTCTCATTCCATTCTTAAGGGACGTAGGATGAGAGTGGAGGAGGATAGCCTGAGCTAAGAGAGCAGCAAAGTTGATACAGCAGCAGTGGTGGAGTGATGTGTGTGCACATATACACATACACACAACACACTCACACACAGCAAATGTCTCAGTGTTGGAGGTGCGCCAGTAGAAAGCTGGAGGAGCTAAACAAGAAGTGCTTCTCCTAAATCCCTGCACAGTTCCTCTGGGGAACTGAGGAGAGCAGTCAAGACGAAACCCATTTGATCAAAGGATCAACTTGCTTTCATAAAGGGGAATTAGGGACAAAACAAGCAGTAGCTTTCCTCTCTCTGAACTCAGAAACATGGGATTCATGAGGGGGCTTGGTTAGGAGTTTTCACAAGTGCACATGGAATGGACCTTGGGGGTCCTTGCATATTAGACCTCCAAATATTAGAGTACAGAATGTCTGGGGAATGCTAGAGTGGTGTAATGGATTGTACTGTTCTAATTCAGCTTTCACTTCTAATTAAGTTTGTCATTACAGTCATCAAATTCAATACAAACCGACTAATCTTTCAAAGCATTGCCAGTTTATCAAATCATTACAAATCAAATAATTACTGTTATTTTACTCAGTGAGCTCAGAATGCAGTTGGAGTAGTTTATTTAAAATATGCTTTGTAATTATAATGATATGCTAGTTTAGATTTATGACTTTCCAACAGTTTTGTAGTTGAGCAAAATTAAGCAAAATGTTAATTGTACTGTGAAAACATAAGTTATGCATCAAGTGAAGGAATTAAGTATAGGTGTATAGATGTTTCTGAGACACTGAACACCAATGGAATGTTCAACATCTAGTAACAATAACCCATTAGGGCAGGACTTATCAGAAATTTAAAATCAGGGCTGAAGTTACCTGACAACAGCATGGGATCTTTTTCTTCTGTTTTTTTTACATGATCTGACTCCCCTGTGAGAGAGCTCTCATCAATTTTGAGGTCGTTGCCTTGGATCAGGACACCATCTGCAGGCAACAGGTCACCTGAAACACATTCAGAAAAAACAGGCTTTAAAATTGGAGGTAAAACATTGCACAGAAAAATCTGAAATATTTGATAATTCTTGCATGACCTCTTGTTCACCTGATCCTCATGTAAACCTTGATCTCCTTATAATGCCTGTACTACATGATGTCCATAAAAGTGCATAGCCACAAGACAAAAAAATTAACAATTGAATCACACTAATAGCGATGATATCTTACCATATTTTACTTGTGCAATGTCGCCAACGACAATCTCGGCTACGGGAATTTGAATTACTTGTCCACTGCGGACGACAGTAAATTTCTGCTCCTGCTCGATGCGGCTCTGGAGACCCCTAAACTGCTTTTCTTTACTCCAGTCATTGAATGCTGTAACTAGCACCACACAGATAACTGACAGGAGGATGGCAGCGCCCTCAATCCAGCCTGCCTCAGCTTCTCCATCGTCCTCCACACCCCCAGCTGCCTTACCACAATCTGCAGAGGCACAGATCACAACATGACTGTAGAGATTTGGTTGACAGGTGTTAACAAGTTCACTCAGAAATACCACTTAACTCACTCTAAACAATCACAGCTTGTAAAAATGCACAAGTAAAAAACAAAATATCTTAGACAGGCCCAAACTATTGCAGCACAACAAATATGTTAACAACCCAAAAAGTATGTTAATACAGTATGTGTTAATGGAAAGATGAATCAATGAGAAGATTATAGTAATAAAGTGGTACTGCTTACGTCCTCTTTCTGCATCCGGAGGTTTATAAAATGAAAGGCCTAGCGATATTATCGCTGCCACCTCTAGAATAATCAGTGTTACATCCTGTAACGCTTCCCAGACTAATTGCAAAAATGTTTTTGGTTTTTTGGGTGGAATTAAATTCTGCCCAAATGCTGTTATCCGCTTCTCAATGTCTGCAGGCTGTCCACTTAGACCTGGGGAGAGAAAGACAAAAGAGATATAAATAAACCTATAATCAATCATGTATCAATTTCAATTCTCATTTTAACTGTATTTTAGGATTAAATGTTACACTGCAAATTATATCCTTTCATATCACAAAGAATTCCAATTCAACCAAGGCCCTTAACCCACACAATGTGAGCACTGTTGGAAGCAGTAATGTAGACATTTGGTACACAGGAAGAGCGCTTGTCTCAAAAAATCACCCCCAACTCAAAAAGGTCAGTGAGCTGTACTCTTGTCACTGTGCTTCCACAAAAGATAATACCCAAAGGGCATCAGCATTTCTGACAGGCCACTGTCAAGGCAACAATGCCAGAAAACCACAATACACATTCTGTAGGGAAGTCAAACAATTTAACCTCTTACAGAATTGTTTGTAAAAGAATGTGAAGATATGTGCTAACAATCCCACGAAATGCCTTTTCAATAGAAGGAAATGACCAATTAACTGGAGAAGCCACATCAATTTATCCTCACACATTCCTATGCATACTCTGCTGTTGTAGATTCGTCTTATTCACATATTACTCGTCTGGCTGGCCTGGGACTCATTCACCCATGTGCACAGAGAGCATTCTGCAGCCACCCATTCAAATGCCTCCGCATTCAAGGCAGAGTCATATATTCAAAAGGGCCTTCGCACATTTGATGATGCACGACAGGTTTTCAGTCCTATTCATGCCGACTGACTGTGTGTGGGTGGCTGTGCAGACTGGACAGAAATGGACGTGTGTGTGTGTGTGTGTGTGGCTTAGAGGAGGTGGAGCAGAAATGGGGGCCAGGGGAAAGTGAGTGTGTGAAACTGCTGCTGACAGGCAGATGGGTGGGAAAGGAGGGGTCAGCTACTGAGGGCTGAAGAGAAGCTGCACTGGGAAAAGCATCATCTTAATGGGGAAAAGGATCAAGAGGGTCAACGTATGGGGAGACACCAACTCCCTGAAGCCAGCAGGTGCAACAAAGATCACAACACCACATGTGGGTAATAAGTCTGTGTTGCAGAGCCGTACAGAGACATAAGCACTGGGAGAGAGGTACAATATTCTCCTGGCAGAGGGACTATTCTCTGCCTGATTTTCTGCACAGAAAAGCTGTCAAAACTGATTGGGGACACCGCAGGAAACAATTGGATATTTCAGGCAAAGGAAATTGGGAGAGCTTGCTCATGTCAAGATAGAGTGGAAATTATTACATCTGTTTTGGGAAGAAGTGCTTTTTGACAATGAAATTAACATTTTGTATTTTGCCGATTTACCAACTAAAACTCAACTACTGTTACAACAATCTCTTGAAACAAAATTAATGAGTCAATTAAATGTTAGTTTATTACTTAGTCAATCAACCTTAAATCAATTAATTATAATTCTTATTATCAATTAATAGTTTTAGTCATTTACCAAATAAAATTACCAATATTTTGCTTGTTAAAACTTTTCAAATGCTAAGTTACATGCTTGTGCATGTAACTTATTTGATTTCAAACACCTGATTTTTTTTTTAGATATAATGTTGCTAGGAAAATCCGTCAGGTATTCACGTCCTAAAAAAACAGCTGCCATTTAGACCCGTTCTTGCATCTTTCTATTTCAACCACTGTCAAGTAAATACTTTTGTAGCTTTGATTTAGCTTTGATTTTAACATCAAACAGAATTACCACTCCCAATGAGCATCTATCTAGAGCCAGTAAGTACATTACCAAGCAGTAACAAAACTCAGGTCTAATTCAGAGGGAGCGTCAGGTGGGGCCATCTATCCATATTAAAAACACAAAACTACCCCAACTTGAAACCAATTATCAAATCAATGTTTTGTTAATTATGTAGTATCAATGTAAAGATAATTTCCCCCTTCCCCCATTTCCATAACTAGGCGATCTAAAAAGCATAAATCTCAGTCTTTTACGATTTAAAGGCATACCAAGGCCTTTGTCCTTGGAGGGTGTTTTACTGGTTACCCAATTCCCAACAACCAATACATGATACTTTCAGTAGTGTAATAATTATTTTCTGCAATCAACTGGGAAGATGCTGTAAAGATGCACTCTATTACATTACACAGAACTGAAGGGTAGTGCATTGAGAATCATGACAAGATCTTGTTCCAAAAAATGAAATTCAATCTACACTCCATGGTCCCTGATGAATCCACCATTAGTTAATACTGTACATGACAATAATTAAATTACATGTCCAAGATAATGGGACTGGGCTTTACCCTTCAAAACTGCTTCAACATATTCAGCAAATGAAGAATCACTGTGGTTAAAAGCCTATAACAGATAGCACAGACTGGTGCTACCATGAGTTCTGATCCAATTTGAGACATGTACCTTTTCCAACTTTTCTTTCTCCCCAGTGAACACTCCAATAATAAAGCAGAGAGAAACAAATCTTCAGAAACTGCTAATTCCTACAACACAGGGTACATGGCTAAGTGCTGTTATTGGCCAACACTAACTTTTCTGGTGGGGTGCAAGCAGAGTGATGACTCACCAGCAGAGCTCCATGAAAAGGCTATGGGGTTTATCCTGCATAGCTGCCTCTTGCTGCTCCTTGGCTGTCTCTCACCGTCTGCTTTGATTATCTACGCCTCTTATGAAAACATGTTGACAGCTAATACCCCATTCAATTTTCCACCACATTTTCCCTTTACATTAGTGCAATAAATAAAAGTGACAGACAACGATTTACACAGGCTTCCCGCTACTGGACACACAAACAAAAAATAGGTTGGCCCTGGGCCCTCACATCATTTTAGTGCCATGAGTCCGTCTCAAGTGAAGCAGCTAATCATTAACCGTTTAATTTGGATGCCTGTCCCCAGCTGACCCCTCAGAGTACTGTCATTTCAGCCACTGGTGGGGGTCAAGGTAAGCCTTTCACTCTAGACCTGGTCACAGTCTCCCTTTTACTACCTACACACAACTCTGTGTGGACAGAGAAGTGTCATCACACTGACAAAAGGAGAGGAACCTTACACTAGACAAGCAACTTCACAGCAACCTTACTTCCAGACAATGGGTACCTTTCTATGTACAAGATACCCCAGTTACTGTGAATAAATATAGGAAGACGACAGTTAACGTTAAGTATTCATATCCTTGAATCTTGGTTTATGTAAATTTGTTTAGTACTAGTGTTACTGTATTCAGAGTTTTAAGTTAGCTGACTTTTCCCATATTATTTGTCCACAGTAATGTGCTAAAAAACACCTTGATGCAAGCAGTATTGCACTCAGTTTCAGATATGAACATAAAATGTTGTAACAGACTGTATGAATCATTTCTGCATCTAACCCGTGTGCGCTTTTTGACACATGCACATTTACTATTTAATATGAACATTAGTTAAATAAGACAAAGGTTTACATGGCCAAATAAAACAAAAGATTGAGGAGAAATCTGGGTTACATGTGCGAACAGGGTTATGTAGTTATCATCTTACTCTGATTAAGATTATCAGACTAAGGGATTTGCATGACTTGCATGCTAGACTGGAGTATTACCTTTATCAGATAAAAATCTGATTATTAGGCTGCATTTGATAGTTAATACTGGGTAGCAACTGATAAATTGAAGAGTAGATTTGAAAGATCTTCCCTCTGTCAAGTCCAGAAGACCACTATACCTAAGTGAAACAACAAAAAATTACATGCCAAGAGACAGGCAACAATGTCCAAACTAATGGTCTGCAAAAGAAACTTTTGGTTATTTCAGAAATAAATACAAAAAATATGTGAAACTACTTGCCCACACAAATCACAGCTTTAAAGCTAGACATTATAACAGGTAAACCAACATACTGCATAAGAACCATGAGAGTCCTGATACAAGTGGGGCTTGGCCATCTGCTGCCTCCACTCACTGGCAAAAGCCCCTCTAACCTCATCATTATGAATTCAGACATGAAGGCAAGCTGAGCCAGGCCACTGAATTACAAGGAGAAAACTATCATTTCACAGTCTGAACCGTCCCATTGAATGAGAGGGTGTAATGGCTGGGATGACAGATGCTGAGAGCTTGTCAGATTTGTGAATTGCAGTTCACCAGCGGAAGCCTCTCGGACCACAATTGATTGGATCAATAGGCTGGAACCCAAATATTTAACTACACTATAACACCAATCAACAGGGAATAACTGTGAGAGGGAAAATATGGGAAGAGTGTCAATAATATTGATGCAAAGTGGCACTGACCATTTTTATAAATCCCCTATTATGCATGGGAAACAGAGGGTCCCTTTGGGGAGAAAAGAAATGTTGCTGTGGTAGTATGGAAATGGCTGAGGTTAGTGCCATTATGAGTGACATTTGGCCTAATCCAAACAGGCTTAAGAGTCCTAGATTCAATTCTACATGTACCACTCTCCTTAAAGTAGAGCTAACAGCAGTAAAAGTTGATGCACAGTTGCACCAGTAAAGTGCGGTCAATTTTCTTTTTACAGGGGAGTGGTGGTGGTGGG
>OMKZ01003579.1:3125-21758 GCA_900302535.1 Neoniphon sammara
CTGCAGTTCAACTAAAAAGCAGCAAGCATATTGCAGTATCTAGAGGCAAGCCAATAAGGATGCTGATTGGCTGATTCCTACCATGTGATCAATCAACTAGATTACTATAGTCAATAAGCAAGTCCTTCATAACAATCAGGGAGCGGGCTGCTTTTCAGAGGCTTAATTCCAACTCCTGTCTAGGTAAGGAAACACCTGCTGCAGCGAAAGCAGGGAGCTAATATTGCTGATATTTACCATGATTCAGTCTTAGTTTATTAATTCATGTCTTCATTTCTAAGTTAGAGCTCTCTGTGCCTATATGTGCCTCTCACACATGACTTCAAAATCACTGCGACAGTTTCCCAAGCAACAAGTCAAACTATATAACTATAAATGTCTTCTCATACCTTATTGTTTTTCAGTATGTAATTTGGATATTAATTTATACCCTGCTGCTTCTATTGTAATGTTTAGATTTTTCAGAGATTAGGATGAGAGATTATGAGAGGACTTTGAATATATACCTTTGTTGGTTTCACTGAGGTGGCTATAATTTACACCTGAAATTAGATAGAGACATCATGGCAGTCTAAAACATTAACCCTATCAGAACTTGGCTTCTTTCACAATGTTCTGTGACTGCCTGGAAAACTAAATCAGTGTTAATGAGGCTTTAAGGCTTGACTGATGTGTAGAAATGAGCGATGTTGGATTTTAAATAACACATTGAAAAAAAATCCTCTATCTTAGCAAATCATTCACCTTCACATTCAGTTTTGAAATCTCATTTTTCTTAAAGTATCTGAAAGATTTGCGTATGGGATGAAGCACAGTAGTTCCATCAATGCAGATTTTTTTAAAGAAAAAATATCTTGTGTCAATATCTTGAAATAATGGAAAATGAATGTGATCTCTCCACAAATATCGAGAATTAAGAAGGGATAATCACTTGAATAAAAAAAAAAAATCCTTACTTTGCACTTGAAACATGTTCAGTTAACAACCACTGGCAAGTGATTTGGTTTAGTTTAGTTCAGTTTAGTTTAGTCTAAGAAAAATACAGTTTAGAGATTCGGTACCAGATGAAGATAAGATAAAGGCTTTTACAGTCCAGGTCGCATTATTAAGAGCAAATACAGGCGTTATCTGGGGCCACCTGACTACCTCCCGTGGCAAGGAGCGGTGGTGTGGTCCACAGGGAACTCATCATCACTTTAAAACGCACCAGAGACTTGGCACAAAAGAAGCGCACACAGGCGAGCACGGGCGCACAGGGACTGTCTCTTATTACACCGGATGGGGAAACGTTTTGCATCTTCTGCACTGTCTAAGGAGACTCGCTACAAGCCAAAACAACGTCGACTTTGAGTTTAATAAACTTACTTTTCCTTCTATTAGATGCGAGGTTGACTGTTCAAAATAGATCGGTGATGTGGTTATAGGCTTTACGCACAGCGAAACAGTTGCAAAACACCAGACAGTCTTATAGATCAAATAGATCCGTTTTTAAAAAGCGTAGCCTGTAGTAATTTCCATTTTCTTCAACTGTTTCAGGCTCAACAGTCACATGACGCAAAGTTTTGCTTGGACCCCAGGTTTTGTGGTGGGTGTGTGTGCCTGCCCGCTGGAACTGCTCGTCTTGTTGCCGATAAACCGCGAGGAAGCATGAATGTCTCTTTCTTCGACGTGACCCAGGGTGCGCTCTTTAACGGGAGTCAGACCCTCGCCGGTACTCTGGCGACATACTCCGGTAATGGCACCGATGATGGGGTGACCGGCGACGGCGGAGGCTCGCTGGTGCTGCTGCAGGATGAGCGCAAGCTCTTCGTTATGCGCGTCGTGCAGATCGCGGTGCTGTGCGTGTTGTCGCTTACCGTCATGTTCGGTATATTTTTCCTCGGGTGCAACCTGATGATCAAATCCGAGAGCATGATTAACTTTCTGGTGACGGAGCGGAGACCCTCAAAAGACGTGGAGGCGGTCATGATCGGACTCAGCTAGACTGCGGAGATTAGACTGTGGAGATTTGGGACTATGGAGATCTGAAGTGGGGATTCAATGTGGAGATCTGGTGCATAGACCTTTACTACAGCAAGCTGAGATCTACATCTGCATGCACCTGACAGAGACGTGTCCCGGAGAGGAAAGAAGATATGCAAAAACTTGACATTTCCTTCTGGAAAATGACTACAACAAAGTAGTCATACGACCAATATGTTTGTGCGTAAAGTTTGTGCGTAAAAGACCAGCAGTTGTTTACACGTGGGCCGATCTGTTGAATCTTTTGAATGAAGTTGTTATGCCAACTTGAACAAAGTGAGGAAAATGTTTACAAGCTGTTACCTCAAATTATTATCATTATTATTACTTTGTAAATTCAAAATTATTGTTAATGAATGTTTTAAAGTTTGAAACAGTCAAAACGCATGATTATGGTTTGTTCAGTTCCACGTCTGCCAGTGTGCTTTATGGAAATGATGGACTTGTAGGTATTATCTAAACAAAGTGCATTTTTCTTGGTCTAGTTCTTGATGGCATGCAGGGCAGATACACTCCAAGTGCTGGATCTTTGCACGTTTTTCAACTAACTCCATCACTGCTTTATGGAGTGACTCTGGTCCTGTTTAGCATGCTCGGTATCTGTAAGGTGATCTTTGGACCCGTTTTGCACTTTTGAAATTACTAATGCTGCATGATTTTTGTACCAAGAAAACTTGAAAAAGAGCAGCATGCTATTAAAACATTAAACTGGTCTTATTAGCCTTTTGTCATCTGTTAATTAACATAACGAATATCACATCAACAATATCAAATGATAGTAAAAATTGCTGAATTTATTTTTAATATTTTTAATTTTTGGAAGATTTCAGAATATCACATATCAAAATGTGTAACCTTCTCTTTCAGTCATTTTTTTAAGTCTTTCAACTTGAGTTCCCACTGAATCGGAGCATTTACTTTTAAAATTCAGGTTAAATCAGATCAGGTTTCAAAATTAGGTTTTTATTTTTACTTTTCTATAATTCTAATTTTACTTCACTCAAATTAATATGTGGTTTTGGTTCTGATCCATACTTTTGAACCTCAGAGGACAATAGGACACTTACATTCTATAGTGGGTGAATGTTTACATGGACTTAAAAAGAGGAAATAACATTCCTATATATTTCCGTCTTAATATGGATGCAAATTTAAAAATTGCAACAGTGAAATCATATTGAAAAATCACACTTTACAGTCATACGCCAAATTTAAGTGGTGCACCATTTGTTCCAGCTTTGTATATTGAAAGCAGATGAGAGACCAGGCTAGGTTTTCCATCTTTAGGACAACAAACTGAGCTCACACTGGGTTCAGGGCATTTAATCTCATCTCTGTGAGGACCGGCCGACCGCAATCAAAAACCTTTCAAACTCATCCTGACCACCTGACGTCCCAGCAGTCCTTAAGGGTCAAGTTGGTCTACCACCTTTGTCCCATTAGAAAGTCTGAGTGTTTAAGAGAAAGACAGAGATAACTGAAAAGTGAAAAGAGAGTGTGTATGTGTATATGTGATTATGGATATGAGAGCGGACAGAGAAGGATAGAAACTCAGTGCAGGTTGCGCTTTTTCTGGATTTCATACAAAGCGGACATATAGGGACATCCCATAGCACTGTCAGTGCACTACTGTGCCTGTCCCTCTGTGTCTTTTTCTTCCTCAGAAGCATTTCTAAACTATTCTTATTTCAGACAGAAAAAAAACACACAAAGGTTCAATCTAGGTGTCAGACTTCAGGTTTCTAGTGTAACTAGCTCAGCAGTTTGTTTCAATCTCTCTTCTATTTCTTCTCCACCGCTCTCAGCTCCACTCTCTCTCTCTCTCTCTCTCTCTCTCTCTCTCTCTCTCTCTCATATGCCCCCACTCAGAAGCAACCACTGTCCTCATTATTATTTCAGTACTTGTTAGGAGAGCTGGGGTATATGAATCCATCCTTACAAACACACCCATGCGTTCACACACACATGCTCATTAACCATGCGCACATAGACTAATGCGTACATTTCCAGCTTCCTTCATCAGCCAAAAACTGCAACTCACGGAAACGTTTATTTTTTATGTTCTAACTGTCGGATAAATCTATCCAGGTCTCTAATGTGCTGAGAACAACTCTGAAACCTATTTCAGGCACAAAACCTAGCCTACAATACATGTCAATGAAAGATGCTATTTGAATATGTTGATATGGTGACCACTGGCAACCGTTGCAAAGCAAATCCACTTTGCCTTTGGACAGAATAATTCCTTTTGACACTGAAGAAATGATACAGAAAACATTTCTACACATATAAATAAAAAAAAATGTAACAGTCATGTGACTTTGCAAAGTCACACGTAACAGTTCAATTCTGAATTAAACAGTGTGACATTTATTACTGCTGTTACATAGAGAGGAAACCAGAGGTTAAGGTAAGCGGTGAGACTGAGGACAGAAGAGCAACAGAAAACTTCTCTTGATGAGTCTTGCTTCTTCTGTAAGCTTTATCTAATCTTTTAGAGGGAGAGAGAGAGAGAGAGAGGGAAAGAAACAACACATAATTGTTCTGGCATTGTTCTCATGTCGAGGTGAATGCTCGTTAGGAGCAAGCAAGCACGTATACTATTTTTAGAACGAGAGAATTTGTAAGCTGTTCAGTTCTTAACTCATTACACAAGAACTCAGTTTGATTGGGCGAGGAGGAGAGGAGAGGAGAGACCAGAGCAATGTGATGTTAGAGGGATAAATCTCACTTACACTTATAAACAGTCAATAAGAAAACATTTTAAAGGCATCTACAAAGGTTAGATCTGTCATTACTCAAGCCCTAATTAAAGGAATACAACAAGTTATTTTGGAGACTGAACTGTGGCTCAACTTACTCATAAAGTGAAGAGAACACAGACACCAAAATCATCCCTGGTAGATAATTCACTCTGGTACTCCATTCTAACTCTTTAGCATATACTATACACTCCACCACCACCAACAGACCCTTTGTGAATACAAGGAAAAGCTCCCAAGAAAAATGGAGCACCATGCAAAATTACCCAGAATTGATTTGAGTACTTCTAAACTCAAAAATCTGTGGAATAAGCTAAAATTTTTATTTCTAAGTGCTACACAAAGGCAGTTGGCCTTGCTTTAGGTTCTTGAAGATGTTTCACCTTTTATCTGAAAGGCTTCTTCAGTTCTAACTGACTGGTGAGGAGGCATTTCTTAGGCACTTAACCTCTTGTGGTGTCATTAGGACCTTAAGTCATTAGGCCCTTAGGACCCTCGTTGGGGTCACATATGAGTTTTAGACCCGCCTGGTCATGATGTGACTCATCAGGATCACATGAGTCATGGTGTGAGTCTGTGGATGGATCTCAAGATTGCATTGTAAATAGCTGATAAGCGGTGTCGTACGCCACCTCCTCTGTTTAGTTAAGGTCAGCCCAGTTTGACGTAAATGGCTTCTTTCACTTTCAAACCATCGGTCCTCTCAGTCCAAAATTGCTGTCCTCAAAAGAGTGTCCCTTGTCCTTCAGGTGTAGGCGGACTGCTGAGTCTCGACCTGAGGTGTTGGCTCTCCTGTGTCGTGCCATGCACTTGTGAAGCGGTTGTTTTGTTTTCCCATTGTACATGGACAAGGAACAATCATCTTCAATTCAATCAAGACTCAATTCAAACAGGAATGAGAAGGACAGCTGAGCATGCAATAGGCGCAGGAGCAAAACGATAAAATGAACAAGTAACATGGACAATCACAATGAGATAAAGCAAAAAAGACAAAGAGATACATAATCAGGTAGAAAGATAGGACTTCGGCCAGCACCCGCGCTGCATGCAACAGGTGTGTAAAAGAGAGGAAAAACAAACAGGCACCGCTATAGTAAGCACACCCCCCCACACTCGGAGCAGACATACTGATCCATGTACACATTAATACAGACAGCAGACAGAGAGTGAGTGTAATGGTGCAGACAGAACAAGAGGCAGATGGAGTTCCCAACGGCCTGTCCCTATATTAATGCTGTCTGAACTAAAGTAAGAGAAGAGACTGTGACGATCCCAAACTAGACAGGGCCTGGCTCGGTGGTATGACAGTGAGAAAAGATAAGTTTTGACTTTGGATTTGAAGATTTCCGAAGAATTAGCTTCCTTAGCGGAAGACATGAAGCTCAGTAGGAATCGTTTTGCTGTTTGCTGATTTTAAGGATGACCGTGGTTTGTCCGTTTGTCTGTCCGTCCATCCACCCTTTCACCACTTAACTTTTAAGCAACATATCTTGAAATCTATTGAGAGGATTGCCATGAAATTTGGTGAACATATTCCTGTTCTCCATAAGATGAACCCTCTCAAATCTGGTGACCCTTTCTTCTAGTGCCACCCTCAGGCCAAAATGTCAATTTGCACACAAGATACAACAAAATGGAACTGGTGAATTGCCACGATATTTGGTTTGCGCATTCATTTCTCCCAAAGGAACATTCCTTTTTATTGTGGTGACCCTACAACCTTTCTTCTAGCATCACCCTAAGGCCAAACTTTAGACTTGTAAAGAATATACCTCTAAATGTAATGGACAGATTGAGAATTTGCTGAGCGCATTCAAACTTCTTGGGGAAGGAACCCCATTACGTTTGGTGTCACTATCACCTTTCCTCTAGCACTGCCCCTACACCAAAATTTCAAATTCGGTACCTTACAATTTATTCAGTGGATCACCAATTGTCATTTTTGGGGACCTCATCACCTTTCCTCTAGCACCACCACTGAGGCCAAAAACTCAGACTTGCGCTTGGATATCACTAAACATATTTGGTGAGCGCATTCATACTCCCCAAAAGAAGATTCTTCTTGATTTTGTTGACCTCATTAGCTAGTTTCTTAATTGTTGGGAGAGGAAAGTGGGCAGTATACTTCATAAGAAGTTGAACTTTCAGGGCAAAAAGACGTCTTGCAAGATGCAAGGTGCAGTTTTTCATGTTCTTTCAGTGTTCTTTGTGCACAACACCATGGCTGAACTTTGTCTTGTGTTTTTTCTACTTCTGATATCGATACCTCCCCCTGTCTGTGATTGGTTCTGACGTCACACGGCTGGTCATGTCACCGCTGGAGGGCATGAGGGGGTACACGAAGGATGACGAGGTAAGATTAAAGATTTATGTCAGCAGAAGTACTTTGACACCATAATGACTTCCTCCCTGTGTATTATCCCACTTATTACACAGCATCTTACTAATCCTCTAACCAGCAACTAAAAGTAACATTGGAAATGGTTTCAAACCTTATTACCAAGTGTTTGCTGTAATCAAGGAAAACATCTATTAGCAATTAACAAAAGTGATTAGACTTGTTGACTGTGCAGTGATACGGTTAGATGTGAAACTGCAGTCTACCGCTTAAAATAACAAATTTCAGGATATGTTTACAGGTCAATCAAATTTGAGTATTGAACAAAGTCATGTAGTAATTATTTTTACCATTAGGTCAGTAAGTTAATGAAATCTAGCAATTAAATGTTGTTGACTGAATACAGCCAACATTATGTTTTGAGTACATTTTAACAAACTCCCACACAAAACTGCCAGACTTGACTTTGGCTATAGAGCTACTACAAGATTTAATTTTTTTACACCTAAGGCAACACTTGTCATCCACTATCACGTAATATAGTGTATGCTTAAGTGTTAGCATGGAGTCCCACAGTGATCAAGATGCCATGGACATATGGATGATTTGTCTTAATCTGTAAAATGACCAACTGGTCAACCTCATTAAACTGGGTGTATTCCTTTAATAATCTAAAATGATGGGATGGAAGTTTCTGTGCTGACTGACAGCTTCTAGCACATTATTTATCAAATGAAAAGAGCAGAATTGGTCTGCCATAGGCTGTGAAGCAGACAATAAACATGTGAGGCTGATGATGAGGAATAATGTTTACTGGCTTTTATAATGTTGCAGTGGAAGTGTAGACCAATACACTAACCCTTCACCTCCAGTCAGCACGTGCCCAATTGTGCAGCCTTGCTGTGTTGCAAGCTCAATCCGCAGAGCTATATTTGCTTGTCAAGCAGCGTCATAACTGACCTTTTACAGCAGAGACCACACAGAAAATAATGAACTGTGCAGTAGCCAAGGAAACATGACAGAAATAATGGTGATCAAACCAGCAGTGGCATTTAAACACTTAACTGTGACAAAGATGGCTCTCCCCAAGAAACTTTGCTTTGAGTGTAAAAACGTAATGTGTGATTGTGAAGGTCTCCTGTTGTGATTCTCTTTTCAGTGGAGCAGGTTGACATGATACAGGGGTGGGTGACACCAAGGGCAAAAGCTTTTTTTTTTTAATCTCTCTGTTTTGATTAGAGGGCAAGATACACATAAGATCTGTTTTCTATGCCGATGCAGATCCCACAAGGGATGAAGTGGCCTTTCCCAGCCCCTTTCAGTCTGGTTCAAATGGAATGTGTCGTATTGAAAAGAGAGCGATAAAATGAAGATCTCATATCTTACACACAGGTGAGCGCATATACATATCTCTCTCTTGAACACAAAAAGAAACAACAAAGTGGCATGACTCGGCATTTCATTTAAAAGGTTTCATCAACGCCCAAACTTAATTGTCATCTGCACTCAAATTACAGCATCATTTCTAAATGGCTTTACTGATTTGACCTTAACACAATCTGTCAAAACTGTTTTGCTTTTGCTGCTATTGATGCATAACTTTGTTTGTCTTCACTTTTATATCAGAAATACATTCTCTTCTTGAAGTCAGTATGGTATTTTTATATTTTAGTTATTATGAGGCCCTCTGCTGGATGGGGCCTGTTTCATTTGAAATTGTTGGAATTTGCCTTCATATGGTATTGCATACACAGGGCATGAATGCACACACACACACACACACACACACGCACCTCCTCTCTCTACATTTCCCCAGGCAAATTGTGCCGCATCCAATTCAGCGGGGAGCCGCGGAGTAGATAGTCCTTGCACTCAAACTCATGAAATTTTAAATAAATCTATTATGTGCGGGCAAATGAACAACAAACAGCCAAATTGCCTCATTCTTTCCTGTATCCACAACACCATGAAGTTGAAAAGTTGGTGATTACAGAGGCGCGCGCGCACTAGCACGCGCCCACAAACACGCACTTAACTCAATTAACACGTTGCAAGCGGTCCCCAAAATGATACACCTACACTATTTCACACTCACAAATGTGTTTTTTGTGCTGTACATATTCTCAGTGTGAGCGTGAGGATCATTTGCCAGAGTGACTGTTGTTGATTTCATAATAATAGCCTACTGTGCTGTCAGCGATAACCCGCAGGCGTTTTTCAGCTCTCGGGTGATGGGATGTGTCACTGTGCTTTTACCTGCCCGGTCCTGAACTTCAGCTGTCACGGAGTCAGTGTGTGTCTTATTGCAGCAGTCTGTTCCCTCCCCCTCCTGAAGAGTGACAGGAGTGACAGTTTTTATTCATTTTTTTATAGAATGTGAAAAATTCTTTTGTTAGCGCGTTTGAAAGAGTGATTATTTATATATTTATTTATTTAATACCCCTGTACCCCTATTTATTCGTTTGAATTCTCATATTTTGGATTTTATTCGTTTTTATTAGCTTGCTATTTATTTATTTATTTCTGTGTTTACTTAGTTATTTAACTGATTTATTGATTTTCTAAAAGCACTTTGTAAAGCCTTTAAAAAATTATTAGTATTATCATTATAATCATTATTATTATTGTTAGTGGTAGTAGTAGTACTAGTAGTAGTAATATTTCAAGCAGGTATAGTGGTTACATACAAAGAGATTCATGAAGGGTAGGGCTTGTAAATCAAAACCCAGTTACATTTTGCATGAATCATACAATGCAAATGAGCACTTACTATTCACAGGTTTAGCTCTCACATATGTTGTTCCTGTATAATGAGCTCAAATATTCATTGAGAGTGAACAGATGCCTGCAGTAAAATGGAACAAAGGAAGAGAGCCAGCGGCGAGCTGGTCTTTACAGCACAGGTGACCCTTCAATCTGATTCTGGACTGGACTGAGACAGAGGAAAAGGCACAACAGGTGAATCAGTCTGTGACTCACTGTCACTGAGACTGACATCTTTCCCCTGTGCCCAACCTCTCATTGGGGAATTCATAAACTATTCCAAATTAAATTACCTAATGAGTCCCCAACCGAAGGAAAGTTTAAGATTGAGCGTAATACCGCTAAGGCTCATTGTCTGTGCAGGCCTTCGGCAGTGAGGTTAAATCTAATTCTCCTGAGGAATGGGAAGTCATACGTTGCACTAAACCATCTTTCATCTCTGTTTCTGTATTTAGCCAAAGATCAAGTCCAGGTCAGTCCTGCGTCTGGATGCACACAGATCCACTCAGAGGGAGGAGACAGCTTGGCACTGGGGATGTCTGTTCAAACAGAAGGAGAGAACTTGGCACAGGTTGTCTCTGATTAAATCACTGTTCAGAAAGGGAGTTGGAAAGCGAGATTAGAGACACAGTGACACCGGCTTGGATGCATCAGATAGAGACTATTATCATGGGACTAATCAAGCCCACGATAAACAGAAAGCAAACAGCAACAGAATGGGAGCTCATTCAGTCTCAGCTAGGCGACTGGCATTAAAACGCCTCTCTCTAATGACCGCATCTCTCCCGCTCTCAGGAGGATGGTGGGTGTTTCATCCCATTGATTTCCACTGAAAATCACCTGTAATGAACATGCACTGGTGCAACAATGCACAATGACATTATGCTTAGGCTAAACCCCACTGCACCATCCTCCACAACCCCCACCCACCTGTTCCCTCTCCTCAAATGACCAAGATAACTGTTGTCTGCGGCTGACTAGTTAGCTCTGTATTAATGAACTCAGTGTGTGTGCAGAGACGTGTTAATTGGCATGAGTTGGTGTTGGGTGCTACACCCAGCTTGCCCACAGCCGGGGGACATGGGGAGGGTGGGCAGAGCCTGCCAGTCAGCCCTTCTCCTCAGGGAGTAAAGGAGAAGACGAGAGTGAGAGAGGCTATATTCAAAGCTTTGCTTCACCCTCTCTCTCCCTCAGTTCTACATTTCAGACAGTGGATTGCCAAAGAGAGAATAACATTCCCTCTCAGCCTCTCTGCCCTGTCTTTCACTATATAGCTCCTCTCTCGGGGACTTAACATCTCTAGATATTAACTCTCTTCATCTCTTTTTTCATTTGTCATGAAAGCACACAGCCAATGGACAGATCCCAGCAAACAAGCAAAAGCTGTTTCCTAGAGGGGCTGAGCTAATAACAGATGACCCAGGTTGAAAAAGTACTAAGCTTCTCCGATTGTCCAGTCATCCTAACCAGGAGCATGTTAATCAGTCAGAGGGAGTCATTATTAGCAACTGGCACAGACAGAGAGGGGAAGAGGTAGAGGACTACAGCAAACCTTAAATAAATTGATGATGCTCTTTAATGTCATTATCTAAGCAAACGTCAGTGTGCAATGCACATGCACAAGAATGTGCATGTGGTCACGAACACGCACACATAATCTCACACACACACACACACACACACACACACACACACTGTTACCACCCTGTAGGGGCTGCAGGGTGGTGTTGCCATAGGAACGGGGAAAGGTAATGGCCATGTTCTTGAGCTCATGCTGCAGGGGGTGCGGGGCAAAAGACGGGAGGGGGGCAAAAGTGAGTCAGACTTATGGGCTAATGGTGACTACTGTCTTCGAATATGCCATCTTATTGTCACCACGCACGGCGGAGGCAATTCCAGAAAACACCATTGCGCTTAATAGGATAACATTCAAAATAACACTGTATGTTCTGGGCAACAGTAATGCCACTCTATATGCTTTTTAGTGCATTCAGCAAAAGATTTAGCTAATGTGGTTAATGGTGTTAGCTTTGACGAAGAGAGAACTGCTGGGCGTCCCCAAGCATACAGTCTTCCCTCAGGCCCCCTGTGGTATGAATAAATGATCCCTAATGCAGTGAGCTAACCCTTCAATCGATGATGATGACCATGTGTATGTGTGTCTCTGTGTGTGTGCGTGTGTGAGTGTGTGTGCGCATGAGTGTGATTAAATATTACTGACAAGCGCTAATAATTTAATCATACCTCAGAAGCCCAGTCCCTATGGAAAGGTCTTTAGGTCTCGAGATTCCCTGTGAGGCCCTTTGGATGCACACATCATTTATGCATAATATAATATACTAATAATATTCCTTTAGAGACTTACATTAAGTTTGTAGTAATCTTATTGTAGTTTAGGGTGTTTTTCTCTTATCTTCTGTGGTGTCATTATAATATTCTCATAATGTTCCTTCTGCATATTATATGTGGTGTAAAGTTTTACTGTGATATTTGTGCATCCTTCTGAAATGTATTATAGGTTTATTTCAGTTCATTTTCATAAAGGTTTTCTGTCTTTTTTTTTCTTCCTGTTGCTATAGAAAAAGAGTCTGATTATTCATGAGGTTTCGATGTGAAGTGCAAGGGCTGGACTAGATAACCATATACAAACACTATCTTTAGGCCACTTCACCAATAATACATTGTTTATTAATTTTCTCCTCTCTCATAGACATGGTCATCACCTGCTGCTGCAGTTGTTCTTATTTCCCTCCTTCCTCCCCCTCCTCCTCCTCTTCGCTTGATGCTTCTCTTTGTGTCACATTTCCCACACATGACAGGGGGCTTTTAAAAATAGAGACGATCCTCCCAGATTACAGCGTTTTAATTACAGAGTTGAAGATGCGATGGGGGCGGAAAGGACCCTTTCACTGACAGGGATGGGGTGGAGTGGGTGATGTGGTGGGGAAGAGAGTTGGAAGACACAGTGCTACAGTAGATGTGCAGTAACTGTGCACTAATTAGTGTAGTCCTCCATACATCAAAGTATTAGCTGCAACCCTTTTTTATACTTTTGGTCTGTGGTTCTGATTGGCTGAGTCACATTCAAAGCTGTGGTAAAATACCCATAAATGCACACCTGTGACCACATCACACTTAATTTAAATATTAATAGACAAATTCCCATGTGTTGCTTAGCAACCTACGGTACCCACCAGGGGCCACTTGGTAGTAGTAGAAGAAGAAGAAACAATGATGTTAAAACTTGTGCTATTGGTTTTAAAAGTCATGAATGGTTTGATAATCCATGATCTCAAATTTGTGCCCTAAAACCATACCCTGGAGCTGATAATGAATGGCCTCGAATTACTAACTCCTTATCCTCTAATTGATCATTAGGCTCCTAAATTGAGTAATCCATTGCCCTTAATTTTACAAACATAACCAGGTCAGTAATTTCATGCAGGCATAGAAAGGTTCAGGTTGTTAGAATAGGCCTAATTAAGAACAACTACCCCTTTCCACGTTTATATTAAATTACTGACTTGGTTTGACACCTGAGGGCATGTATTATTCAGTCAATTATATTGATGAGGAATGGATTTACTAAATTGAGGGAAGGGATTAGAATTTTATGTGCACAGATTATTAACTTGAGAGTATAAATTGTTAAACAGCGTGCACAGATTTCTAAACCAAGAGCAACCCCTTCAGTTCAAGAGATACAGTATATAGCCTGATGGATGAATAAAAATTAGTTATTATTAACTGTGGTGAAAGTGGCTGGAGAATTAAGTCCCACATGGTGCCATTAGCATCCTTACTGCCCTTAGGACACGTAATTAAACCAAAGTATTAATAAATGATAATCTTTAAAACATTTGACATTAAATGAGCGTTAATTATTTTAATAAAATTAATTTTTTATGCCTTTATTTCTACCACAGTGTTAACTAGAGGCAAAACAGCCTGTAAGTACAGTCTAATACTCTCTGTCATGTAAATGGAAATGTAAAATTATAAATACTCTTATATAACTATTTGATAGCTGCTATACTCTTCTCTAGACCTACTGATTTCCTGGTCAAATAATAGCCTTTGTTAAAATATCAAGTTAGCTGTGTTTACAATTTTCAACTTTTTTTTTTTTACAATTTACAATTTTCAAGGACCAATGTTGTGTTTTTACTTACCTAGAGTACAGATTTAGTCAGCTGTCTCATTAGAAAATGGACAATTGTAAATGTGCCAGTAAAAGGAGTCAGACACAGTGAACGGTCACAGTCAAAAAAATGTATTCAAGAATATTCTATTTTTTAAAAAGTCACTCAGTATCTTATAGTTTTACTTTTACATTTTGAATCAGCTACTTTTTACATTTACTTAAGTAGATTTTTAAACCAGTGCTTTTACTCTTACTTAAGTAAAATATAAGGAAAGTAACAATACCTCAGCTTGAGTATGACATCTTACTACTACTCAAAAGTGGATTATAGGTTTACGATAGCTTGTTTTGCTACCTGTTTTTGGTCTCCGGAGTAAGAACAATCACACAATCAAACTTTGTTGCACATAGTGATCACAACAGATAAAAACAACAGACAGGACTAGCAAGTGTGTGTGTGTGTGTGTGTGTGTGTGTGTGAATGTGATGGAGACAGAGAGAAAGAGGAAACTGTTGTGCTTTGGCACCTTGGCAACCTGCTACCGTGTGCCTTGGCACTTCAACAGGCAAATTAGAAATGCATATAGGCGACTGAATATCTTGTAAAAACTACAAGGTTATCCTCGTTGGTATATTTATATTTATAATGGCATGGACACAGGCTACTCATCCATACTTGCAGCCATATGATCCACAAACTTTGTGGATCACAAACTTTCCAGTAAGTGTTCACTCTTTTGGTTCAGCCTCTTTTATGGGACATTAAAAGACTGTCAGTTATGAGTCTATATCAAATATATGGGAAGCATGTTAGTTATTGGCTCCTAATTCAAATACAAAACTGTTCATCACTCTTTAATCCTATATTATGATAATGTCTGGTATCAGCTAAAGTAATATTTTGATGCTGATTGTCCCTTGGAAGATAATCTTTAATTTATTCCCCTCCCGTGGAGTGGAGGTTCACCACCTGCACAGGTAGATACTGCAGCTGATTCTCTGCTACTGTGCCTCCAGGCAGAGAGCCTCATTACTGTCCCATCTCTCCTCCCCAGGCACATCAGCAGCCCACCACTATCCTACAGCAGCTCCCAGCAACCATGATGCCTCCCGGGCCCGCTCCCTCCATTAGGCCTTGTGGTCACGTCAAGGAAGGTATGCCAGACTGTCAGCACACACACACTCACATCTCAAGATTTCACACTCACAGTTTTTCTTGCCTGTCTGTCACATTATCAGCTTGCATACATGCACTCAGATATATTATTTATGGTCTACTCTTAGCTTGTGCGGACAAGTGTGTCAAGTGGGTGTACATGAGTGTGTGTGCGTGCGTGTGAGTATGTATCTGGGTTTCATTTTTGTCTAAGTGCAGGAGCAGGTTGCTTGCTTGGTCTTGCCATGATCTAAATGTAGTCATGTACTTTTAAAGGTATTATCCAATATAAAGATTCTCAAGGGCACCGTAAATAGTCCAGCAGTATTCTGTAATGTTTTCCTGCATTGCCTTGCGCTTTCTGCTTTAAAACTGTACTTGGCAACTGTACGGTGGCGCTACGTGGTAGTAGAAATAACTTTGAGTTCTTGGAGGCTTGTAGGACTTCATTAATGTAATGTGACATCAATAAACTGTGCACTCCTTGGACCTAAATTATTTATATGTAAGTCCAGCTTTCTCTCAGTGGAGTCCTTGCTTGCTGCTGTTTAGGAAACACTGCTGTATATTTTGCTCTTAAATTTTGATGAATCACCTCCTGTGCACCAAAAAGTTTTACCTGCAGTGACCATACTGACCCCTGAAATTAAGCAGGGCAATGCCACACAGTTTCAATTAGGGAGGATACAACCCTCTTCTCTGGATTCAGGAGGACCAATGTGGATTCTGTCCTGGTTGTGGAGCGGTGGATGAACTCTTACTCTGGTGATGATATCATGGAGGAGGGGGTCATAGAATTTTGCCCATCCAGTCTACATGTGTTTTGTTGCCCTGGAGAAGGCTTTGGACCTTGTACACAAGATGTTCTGTGGGGGTGCTACTAGAGTATGAGAACTGGTCCCACTGTGAGCCATTTGGCCCCTGTATAACTGACGTGAGAGCTGTGTCCACACTCTTGGCACTAAGTCAAGCTTGTTCCCAGTAGCTGTTGGACTTTGCCAGTGCTGCTTTATCACCAATTATGTTTTTTGTTTTTGTTTTTTTTTTATTTTCATGGACAGGATTTCAAGACACAGTCAAAGAGGAGGAGGTCCAATATAGTAACCTCAGGGTTGCATCTGTACTATTTGCAGATGATATGGTTCTCTTGTCTTCATCCAGCTTTGATCTCCAGCATAGACTGGGAGGTTTTGCAGGCGATTGTGAAGTGGTTGGGATGAGGACCTCCATGCCCGCAGCCATGCTTCTCTGTAGGAAAAAGGTGGTTTGCCCCCTGGGAGTGAGTTACTGCCCCAAGTGGAGGAGTTCAAGTATCTTGGGGTCTTGTTCATGAATGAGGGTAAATTGGAGCGGGATCGATAGATGGATTGTGGCAGTGGCTGCAGTTACAGTATGTGGTCATTGTACCACACCATTGTGGTGAAGAGGGAGCTGAGCCTGAAGGCATGGCTCTTGATTTACTGGTCAATCTAGGTTGCAGCCCTCATCCACAGTCACAGGCTTTGGGTTGTGACCAAAAGAGGCAGATTGAGAGAAGCAGCTGAAATTAGCTTCCCTCACAATGGCTGGGCTCACCCTCATGCTAAAGACACACCAAATCCGTCAAGAACGCATCTAGATGCACCAAACCACTGAATGCTCTGACTGGTGGGCAGTGCCTGGTTTTGGTTCAACTGTTTTCAACAGGGCGGCCAGTTCACAAACTTTTTCATTTTACAGCTAAACTGTACACTGAAAAATGTTTCTGAAAACATTTGAGGCAAGAAATAAGCAATGCAGTAACAGAATCTTGCTTCATATTTGATCAGCACAGCCTAGTTTGACGGTTTGCTCTGAATTTCGCGAGTCTGCTGTGTTGCGTTGAATTTGCATAAAGTTGAGGTCGAGTCGCGATTATGCAAATTAAGATATGGTGAATGATCCGTCAGCTCGCCACACCGCATCCATCATGCACTGCACGGCCGGCTCTCCTGCTCTCCATAGAAAATGAATAGGATCCGTCGACTCCATGTACGTCAACGGGTTTGGTGTGTCTCCAGCATTAGTGATAGGGTGAAGAGCACAGACATCCAGGAGCAGCTCATAGTAAAGTTGCTGTTCTTGCTTCGGGCATCTAATTAGGATGCCTCCTGGGTGCCTCCCAGGAGAGTTATCCTGGGAATTTCTGACTGGGAAGAAACCAGAACACACTCAGGGGATAACATATCCCAGCTGGCCAAGCAACACTTGGCCAGGAGGAGTGGGTGGACATGGCCAGGAAAACATGCGACCCAATCCTGGATAATCTGCAGAAAATGAATGTATGGGTGAATGGATGGGACAAGTTGTGGTTTAGGGTGATACAACAGGTATACATTTGCATAAAAATCTTGCTTCGTGCAGCTTTAACATTTGTTTGAATGGTCTTGCTCCCTTGTTACTACCACTTCAGCAGTTCCTCTGACAGGTGTCAGCATGTTTTTTGCGCATTTACTTCATTTGTTCAGTTAATATTCTGAGTCATTTTAATGGACCTTTAATTTTTGATGTGTGCATCAACAGCAAGTTCAATTACATTTTTGCAAAGCAACCATTGATACAAAAGGCAAAACACTGATTTGAACACTGAACACAGTTTTCAACTAAAAAACGACAGTGGCAAAACTTCATTTCATCAAAGGAAATACAACAACTAGATGTTATATTTAAGAAATTCCTCTCCATGTTTGACAACTATTTTCAATCATCTATTTAAGACCAGACTGTAATCTCACCTCTCAGATGAGCTCTCTGCTTCTCTGTCACTTCACTCAACATGAATATCCCACAGAGACTCACATAAGCTGACATTAATTGCTATATTATTTATGGAATTGACTTTACCGCTTCAAGATGGAGAAGCATCGTAAGGCATGTGCCATGTTGCTGAATGTTGCATCAGTCTATCACTGGCAGATGCTAACAAACAAGTGGTGGTCAGAAACCTCAATCATATTGCTTCGAAGGCATTAAATAATTTAGCATGGTGGAGAATATTGCTATAACTTAAGTCGGATATAAAAATGACTTTTCCGTGATAGTGGAATTAAAGCAAGTTGAATGGATTTTCCAGTCTAGATGTTCTGTCTAGAACCTTGGTCAGAAAGCTTATTCATATCAGTGGGAAGGGATTAAATAATTTAGTGATGTGAGTCACTGCCGAACAAAGATTGAGTGACAAGGAGGTTAGAAATTGAGCTTGGTACTTCATGTTCACTACCTCAGTTTGACACAATGTGAGTTAATAGTCACCCAGAGGCAGGAGAAAAAAATAGTGTATTAATAAAGTAGATAAGACCATCAGTTGATCCTCAGATATAAAATGTGTGTGTGTGTGTGTGTGTGTGTGTGTGTGTGTGTGTGTGTGTGTGTGTGTGTGTGTGTGTGTGTGTGTGAGTGATGCTGCCAATATGTAGACCTTGTGGAGCTG
>OMKZ01003582.1:5129-50529 GCA_900302535.1 Neoniphon sammara
GTACCACGCGCGCGCACACACACAAACACACACACACACACACACACACACACACACACACACACGATAAAAGTCCCTATAGCAGAAGTCAGCACCCATTGTGCCAGCCATAGAATATGCAGATTTTCTTTCAAACCATACACTACAGCTGTTGACCGGTTCCTCCTCCCTTGTTGGTGCTAATTAGTGATCAGCTGTGGTTAGAATGGAAACCTGCAGTCAATGGAACAATGGTTTCAGACCACTGCCTTATACACAGAATATTTTCCAGTGGGCTATTATTAAATGTTGATTTGATGAATGCTGATTAGAGAATTGTTTGTCCATTCATAGAGTTGATGTGGTTCTGGGGTGGCTGGTCATAAAGTGTTAAATTAACTCTGATGGACACTGGCATTGTGTTGATGTTTTTACACTGTCAGAGCTAAATGAATACTGACGATTTTGTAGGAATCTCATAGTAATGTAATGATTTTTTTTAATCTGTGGATAACTGGCTGAACAGGTGATGTAATGTCATGCAGAAATATTTACAATGGAGTTTGACAGCAGATTTTTTTCTTTCCAGCTATCTAAAAACATCAGCGGTTGATGTCAGATTTTGATGTCAGTCCCTCAGAATAAAAACTCAAGGGCTTCTTTCTAGACTCACAATTCACTGATGTTCAACAATTGCACAATCCATAAATCTATCCTAGAAGAGGAAGAAGTGTGATTTTCTCCACCATCTCAATAGAGCATAATGCAATGCAGCTACAAAGCACTGCATTTTTGTGATTATTGACCTGACTCAGTATTCACACTACTTGTGAAGGTATCAAGGCTATACTTAGATGCTCACCTTTAATTGAAAGCAACAAGTTCCTGACCCTTTTTTCCAGGGGTTGTTGAAAGACTGGTGTAGAAAGTCACTAGCTTAATTAAGAATACAAGGCAGGTTCAAGAAAGGTAGGTTAGGCAAAAAAAAGTAAATTATGACAATTCATCACAAAATTCTAAATAACAAGCCTAATGCAATAAGGCTAATGCAAGCTGAGACATTTCATTTGTGTTTAGGTCTAAGCAGTGCAGGTGTCACACTTCACAAGGTCAGTTTTTTCTGTCAAGGTGAGTGTCAACTGAGTCACAAATAGATGAATGTTTGTGCCCGAGGCAACTAGATGAGTTAGTTTATACGCATACTCCAGAATAATATTCATGCCTCAACAGTCTGAGCAGCACACTGTCAACATGGTGCCTATCAGCTCTCCACTAACTGTCCCTGAATCTGTATGCTGTGTTGATGCTATAGAGGCATTCAGAATAGAAAGATTTTGAAATTGGATTTTGTTTCAGAATGACAAAAAACATCAAGTGTTTTGATACACCAAACCCTAAAGTGTAAGATCTAAATATGTTTTTCTCCTCTTACAGTTTCCATGCATTGGATTATAACTCCCAAGGTATTACTACATCAACCACTATACTGATTTTAAGTAAACCAAAACTATTTACTTGTTTTTCTACTGTAGGACAGACAAATCATTGGTTGGTGGCCCCCTGGCAATGATTTCACTTATTGTTCCTCTTAAAGACAATCAGTGAAAACCATTACTTATTGATGCCAAAATGCTTATGGCTAAGATTAAGAGATGAACATGTCAGTCTCACAGAAAGCAGAATATGTTTGTTCAAAGTTTACTATACATTGCTAAAGCCAATCAGTGTAATTTCATAAAAATCTATTCTTTGTGGCATAATGCATCATTCATCCGGCAATGGCAAGATGTGATCAATATCAGGCAAGCAGTTTCAAAGATGTCATGTGTGGCAAATGAACACATGAACAACTTGGCAGAAACAGATACACAGCACCGCCACTCAGCTCACCAGTTTTATCAAGCAAGACAAGAGATGTCATGTATTCTATGAGTGTTTTTTAAGCTTGTCATCCTGACAAGCATCAACATGTTGCTGATGCTGCTAACAGTAGATGTCCAGTTGGAGGGAAGCTGGCAGTCATACTGATACCCCCTGTTCATTTGAAGGAGAGCATGCATGGACAATCTGCAGAGGACTGTGGGAAGATGAGTGGACAGAATTTGCGAGTGAAGCAGTGGAGAGAATTAGACTACTCAGCTATTTTATGCAAGTTTTCAAGTAACCACAGTTGTCTGTTTGATTAAGTTTGTTCACTAAACATCATCAAACTAGTTGTACTTGTTTTTTGTTGATCTCCATGGAAAGGAGGAGTTAATTATCAATTAATATTCATAGCACAACATTACTTGCATAAATTTACAGTATAATACTACATGGGTATTTTCTTAGTAAGCAGCCATGTTTTGAAAGCAAAACTTGCATCCATTGCAAACACACCTATTTCTATGTCCACAAGGTGGCAAATACAGAATGTAGAATTGTCAAGTATCAGGGACATCTGGCATGCACAATCGCCATAGGAGGCTATAGTTACACTATATGCTGTAGTATTTATAGTACAACTAGAGGCTGTACTTTTCAGTGGTCACTGCTGCACTGCACGTCTGAAAAGCCTGTGCTAAACTGATTTTCTTCTGTGTTAATTTCAAGCAGAAATTTGAAAAAAAAAAACAGATCTGCAACCAGACTGCCTTTGGGTAAGACAAATTAACTTGTTTTTGCTGTATAAACATATATATTTAGCCAGTGTTGCTGTGTGTAATTGCCATGCCTGGGACAAAATTATCCTTGTGGGCCGCCCTCCCTCTAGACTAACCATCACATCACATCCCCAGTCCTGACTGCACACTCACTGGTCATAACATTGACACAGAATACATCCAATGGCAAAGGAATAGACCTATAGCAGTGTACCTGTGTTTAAAGCAGTATCCAAACATTAAAAGTGAGCCCGCACACACATTATCAGCCAGTGCATTCAGTAATGACTGTTGCCACTATCTGTCAATCACACAGACAATCATCTGAACGAAGTTAAGCTCCTCTTACCACTGTGCATAAAATAACTGTACCAAATATATCACCTCCATGACAGCCCTATATTTTTATCCCCAAAACTTTGTCATAATGAACTCCATTGTTGTAAAAAATTCATGTTCATGTTCAATTTTCTTTTCATTTTTGGGCACCTGACTTTATCTGATCTTAGCTCAACTTCAGCTACCTGGAAAACCTAAAGAGAGTGGATGTTAGGCTATATTAATATGGCATGCCTAGCAGACCAAACCATTTTTTACAAAATGTCACTTTGTAATGGAAAGTTAGAAAATTAAAAATTAATCCTGACACTACATGTCATCAAAATGATATCTAAATTTTCCAGAAAGATCCATTTTTGATCAAATATTCCATTAATGGACCATTATGAGGGCCCACCCTTGCCCAGGGACACTGGTTTGTCTTGTGTTCCACGAATATCAACTAGAAAAGATGGATGCCAGCACCAATGGAAGTAATGGCTGGAATGAGAGTGATGAGATGATAATATTTCAGCTGATTAAATTTTGATTTTTTTTTCTTTTTTCCATTTCAAAAATGCTACTGGTTAGTATCCACAGTATTTGCAAAACCCAGAGACACAAAACACAGCCATTTTGTTGATGGTGAATATATTGCTTTTGTAACACTGCAGCCCAGAATGTCAAATGAGGATGTGCTTAGTGGTTATGAGTAATTTGGTGAATCCAGTTAGGAGAAGATGCGAAGAAAAGACTGCTTTGACTAAAACACGGGTTTACAGCAAATGAAAAGTCTAACGAAAACATCATTTCTTCAGTGTGAATGCAGATCACATGTTTTACCTTAACTATTTCAAATAACAAACATCCATTCTTTTTAAGAAAGTTGCCAGGCTGTATATTAGTATAGGCTATTTTTCAAATATGCATGGTAGCTTAACAGCAACATACACCAAGAGCAAAACAAGGGCATGCTGCCAGGAAATACGATGTTTTAGAAGGTGCAAATCTTAATGCTTGCTAAAGAATTATTGTCTAATCTTGCACTATAATATCATCATTTTGTGATGTTCCAAGTGTTATTGAGTAATTAAGTGTTGTAATTTAATCTTTTGGAGTATTCAGGTTCCCTCAACGTACCTTGTTTATTTCTTCCTCCATTAGTTATTCTCTGATTAGAACATGCCTCAGCTTATTGCATCCACCCATTGACTTAAGGCTGAGCAAACTAGGGTTGAGCGAGTTAGATGGCAAATCCAACTGTCCACTATGGATAGTGTGTTTTTCCTGACTGTGACTGGTGGCTGAATAATATGGCCCAGTATCCAGTATCCATGATTGGGTAAGGAGCAGCTAGATGTGATGATAGTAATGATCTATATTGGCATGGGCGTTGACGGCTGACTGCCTGCATGCCTTTAACATCAGTGCTGACTATAGAATCCAGATCAATTAAACAGAATTTTAAATAAAAGATAAGATCAGAGGCAAATATGGCAGACTTGACCGTCTCATCTGTGTTTACTACTCTACTACTCTGAACTGGTGCTGATGAGAGTTTCACTGACATTTTTTTTTCTTTTTCAAAGGTTATTTTTAGGCATTTCTGCTTTATTGGACAGTGACAGTAGAGAGAGACAGGGCAGAGAGGGGGGCTGACGTGCAGCAAAGGGCCCAGGCCAGAATCAAACCTGGGCTGCTGAGACAAGGACTAGCCTTATCAGTATGTGGTACACAATCTACCAGGTGAGCCACCGGGGTGCCCCCACTGACTCTTTGACTCGATGTCTGGGAATTATTATCTCTAAGCTCCAGAATCCCATCAATGCCAGCGCCAATAGTCACCCTTGTCACATCTCTTTGTCTGTTCATTTCTGGTAACCATTATGAACTCATTTCTGTACACCTCAACAACTGACCTCAGGTACCTGATGTTTTGGAACATCCTTGATTTTGGAGACACAACACACAAATTGACTAGGTCAGTAATTACAGATAGGAAACCATTCTGCCTCTCATGCTGTTTATGTTCTGTCCAGGGTCTCAGCTGTAAGCTCTCAGCCTGATGACCAGGAAGAGTCCCCTGATTTGTCAGCTGTGCCACTAGAATATTTGGACTTGAAGGCTGGGTTCAGTAAGTCCAGGGCAATGCTGTTGCCTCCTAATATACCCTATAACTGTGCCATTCATTTGGTTCCTGGTACTACTCCTCCCATGGGATGTCTTCACTCCGTCACAGGTCCTGAGACTGAGGTGAAGAACAAATACTGCATACAAAATGCAACAAATACATAAATGACTCTCTTGCTGCAGGCATTAATCTTCCCTCTCTCTCTCTCCTGCTGGATTTTTCAGCATATATAAGAGAGACAAGACTTTGGTCCTGAATTGGCCACCGGCCTTTGAACCACATCGCTGTAAAGAGCTGGTACCTGCTTCTCCTCATCTCAACATTGTTTACCTCAAGGAGGCCACCATCTTCACCAAGCTGGACCTGTGCAAGGCCTTCCATTTGGTTCACATCCATGATGACAATGAGTGAAAGATGGCTTTCAATAGTTAATGGTGTACTACAAAAACAGTTTGTCTTTGTCCACATAACAATTTCCTTGTTTTATCCTGCTCCATCAAGGAACGTGTCCAGCATGTTCACTGTGTCCTTCAGCTTGTCCTTGAGAATCAACTGCTTGTTAAGGCTGAAAAATGTGAGTTTCACCATTCATCTGTCTCCTTTCTTGGTTTTGTCATTTCTGCAAGAAGCATCCAGATAGGCCAGGAGGATGCAAAGCCTGTCCTGGAGTGGACACAACCTAACAGTTGAAAGAAACTACAATGGTTTATGGGCTTCACTAACTTTTACTGTCTGTTCATCTGCATTTACACCACTCACAGCTCTAACTTCCTCTAAAGTACTGGTTCTCTGATCCTCAGCACGACAGGCATTCAAAGAAATTAAGCACTGGTTTGATATTCCCTGGTCCAGGTCTCCAGTTTGTGGATGCTTCTGATGTAGGGGCATGAGCTATCCTGTCACAACATTCCCCAAAAGACAATGAGCTACACCCCTGTCCCTTCTTCTCTCACCATCTGTCCCCAACAGAGAGGTACTTTTGACTGTGGAAAATTAGCTAGGCATACCGTGCCTTGAAACTTAGTTCACAGGTTCCAGAATTGTTTCAATCGGCTGCGACACAGTTCTGAAGAAAAGTTGCCAGGGGTGGTACTGAAATCTGATTACCAGGAACGTTTAGGAGGAGCTAGCGGTGCTTTCAGTCTTAACTGGTCAAGTATTGATGTGATGACATGTATATAAACATGCACTACCATTAAATGTAATATTTCTCATTTTGGACAACCTGTCTTAAATTCACAGAAGAGTTGCACCATTTCTCCCCACAGTATATGAAATAATTTTCCCTTCTCTGACATCAGTAGAAAATCAGTTAAATGAGTAGTAAGATACTTAACTTTTTAATTGTCTCAATATGGTACAAATTACTATATTTTGAGTTGTGTCACATTGAACTGCTAGTTTATGTAATAATTGTAATTAGCCTAGGTAATGGATACCAATACTGTAGGCTTACAAATGTACAAATTATATACAATTTCACATTTTACCACCATTAAGGCTGCAGACTTCAAATGAAGGCACCATAGACCTTTTTCACAGCAGCTATTTTGACATGAAAGCACATAAATACAGGTGTTACTCCTGACATTAATTAAGGTCAGAGTCTTTCCATGGAGTCAGAATGAACAATAGCAGGACCCTGGCTCTGCTAGATTTAAATGGAACAGAACTCCAAGTAATATCACTAATAACACCTGTCTTTACCTGCTATTTCATGTCAAAATGGCTGCCGTGGAAAAAGTACATTATGATGCCTTACGATGACGCAAAGACCTACATCACCACAGTGGCTTGAGGTGGTGGAAAGGTACCCAAGACGGCCCTGGAAAAGACATTTGCAGACCACTGCCTGACAGCAACTGGTCCACAAATTGGTTATGTCACACAGTGGCATAAAATTCCTTGCAAAACGAGACATTCCCAGCAAAAACAAATAATTCCATTTGTCTCTCTGTTTACTTTTGAGGTTGCCTGCAATTCTCCTGTTCATTGTGATAGTGAAGCAAAGTGGTGACCCATGGCATATTCTTTACTGGAGTACAATATAACTCAACTATATAGCCTACATGTGAGCTGTGTTTGTTCTATATACTGTATTTTTAGCATGAGAAGACTGCGTGTAGCATGCTTCACAGGCCCTATTGTCAATAATAAATAGCCCATGAAGCTCCCGCACACAATCACCTGATTCTAAAAACAGCTTTATTTGAGCCAGCACCAGTGTCACGGAAAACCCCCATCATGTACCATCATACACTGGGAGTATATTTCTGGGTCTTCACTGGTGATTTCCTGTGTCGCAACAGTGACTTTGCTAGATGTCTGCGAGCACCTTTATAGTGGTTCTGTGAGTTTTTATGGAGTTTGGGTACGTGCAGTACATGGCACCCAAAGCATGTCTGCAAAAAGTTGGATAGAATGACTTGTTCATTTGTCTGTGCCAAAGAGCCTACTATAGTTAAGCAGATTAAACGGCATGCTTTACCCTTTACTCTTGGCTAATATTAACCATCTACCTTACCGCTTATTCACTTTGAGGTTTCCACTAAACAACTGTGTAGAAACAAAGACTTTCTTGTTTACAAGACCTCCCATTTTATAATGTACAGCACCTTACATAACCATCACAGTTGTTACACAACTGCAGCTGTCCTCAAGGACGTTCCAAATCAGTCCACTGTGGCTACCAAATTGGTGTCTATTGAAAGACAGAAAAGTAAAAGAAAGTTTGGGTTATGTCAAATAAGGCAAAGTAGAAATATCTTTATTACGAGGTGACCAGATTTTTGGGAGCAAAACCGGAAATATTTGTCATTCACTGACACATACCTACTGTAGCACAGTAGATATATTCCATAATGTGACCAAAATCGTATGCCCCATTAATAGATTATGGGAGAAATATAGTAATATATTGGCTATATATGTCCAGATTGCATTGAAATCACTGATATGCAATGTACTGGAATACCAACATTGTCCTGCAATACTAATCCCATCCACAGATGGGGTTATGTCTTGATATAGGCGTCATACCAAAATGTCAACAATAAAACATTAGCAGAGGTGAATTAAATTGTGCCCGGAAGTCACAATTACAACAATTCACTCACCAAAGCAGTGGAACAGTTGAAAACAGTTGGCTTGTGCATAATAAGCCTGTGGACACAAAAACACTGGAGCCCTTTTATATACATTCAAATTTGGTGCAGTTGATTTTGGCATGCAGCTGCTTTCACCTGGCCTTAGTGCTGCTATCCAGTACTAAAATTACTGTTACAGAAATTTGTTATAACCAGGTTGTGAGTAAAAAGTCTTTTTCTCCAAGGAAAGTACTGCATAGTAAAAAAAATAAATAAATAAAAAAAAAATTCTAAAACCATTCGAGATTCTGTTTTTCCAATGACACACTAAAAGTCTTTTGACATATAAAGATCTATCATCATCACTCAATGTCTTTTCAGGAAACAGACACAGAACACAGACTTAGAGACTTAGGGCCCTATTTTACTTTTTGGACCTTTTTACATATTGGCATTCACATTGTAAGTTACTGTCATGCGGATCATAACATCATGCTAGTGTTACAGAATCTGAGTTGTCTTTGGAGCTGGATAGCAACAAATTATAGAGTAGAGATTTCTGGCTTCTGGCATGATAGTGATAAATTACCATGTACTCCAAAACAGATAGTGAAGGAAAAAAATAATGCTTGTTTTTGTAATAAGCTGGTGAAACTACATACTTTAAGAAATGACTCTGTGGAATACTGTATTTTTCCCCCTAAGCTCACTACATAACATAAGAGTATTGTGCCCATTGTTTGAATCCCATGTTACATTTTAAAGCAATCATTACCCAAAATGAGAGAAAAACGAGGGAAATGAAACTAAGGCATTTCGGACCTCATTAAAGGATTGGAAATGTTCTTGTTAATTTGTCACATAATTAGAGCACGCATTCTGGAAGAGCCCAAATCTACCCACAATTCATGATTCAACAGCTGCTCAGGGTATAAGCGATTTTGATGCAAACCAGAACAAATCTGTTTCTTGTTATGTGGAAGATAAAATCATGAAAGTCGTAATCTAGAGCAACTATTATTCCACATAAAATTGGTGATTAATTTCTTCATTTTAGAAAAAGTGGTGTTTGAGTTGTTGATTGAAATTAGTTTAACATTTGGGTAGTATGTTCATTTTAATGACACTGATTGATTCCCCTCTGGAATTGTCACCTTATCGTTGTGGAGGGGTTAGAGTGACCCGTGGAGCTTCGTTGTCCGAACCATTTACCTCCTGGTAGGGTCACCCAAGGCAAAGAGGTCGCAGGTGAGAGCCCAAACCAAGAGCAATTCAAAGCCCCTATGGATGACCTCGACTGAGGAGGTCGTCGGAAAGTGTTCCAACAGACATGCTTTCCAGGGACGTGGCATGGCCGGAGGACTTGGGGGGGATCATTGCCCATGTGTCTGGCAGAGATCACTGAGATAGTTGGGAAACTCCACACTGGTAAGGCGCCAGGAATGGATGAAATTCGCCCTGAGATGCTGAAGGCTATGGGTGTTGTTGGACTGTCACGGCTGACAAGTCTCTTCAGTGTCGTGTGTATGTCACGGATGGTGCTTATGGAGCTGCACACAGGGGTGGTGGTTCCCATTTTTTAAAAGGGGGGACTGGAGAGTGTGCTCCAACTACCAGGGTATCACACTGCTCAGCTTCCCTGGGAAAGCTTACTCCAGGGTGCTGGAAAGGAGACTCCAGCCGATTGTTGAACCTCGGATTCAGGAAGAACAATGTGGTTTCTGTCCAGGCTGTGGAACAGTGAACCTATGAACCTTATGACCGTGTCCCTTAGGGTGTCCTGTAGGGGGTGCTGTGGGAGTATGGGATACCAGGGTCACTGCTGCCAGCCTTTCGGTTCCTGTATAGCCGGAGTGTGAGTTGAGTTCACATTCTTGGCACTAAGTCAAGCTTGTTTCCAGCGGGTTTTGGTCTCTGCCAGGGCTGTGCTTTGTCCTGGATTCTGATTGTGATTTTCATGGACAGGATTTCAAGGCGCAGTCGGGAGGTGGAGAGTGTCCAGTATAGTGGCCTCAAGGCTGTATCTCTGCTTTTCGCAGATGATATGGTCCTATACTCTGTATATCCCAGCTGGCCTGGGAATGTCTTGGGATTCCCCAGGAGGAGCTAGTGGATGTGGCAAGGGAAAAGGACGCCTGGTCTACCCTCAGCCTGCTACCACTGTGACCTGGTCCCGGATAAGCAGCAGAAAATGGATGGATGGATGGATGATTGATCCAGTTATGGGGATTGGTAGGGACAGCCACTTGTTCAGTAATTCCCAGTCTTTAGAAATTACTGTATCATAATTGATGGAAAATAATGTGTTCTGTATTAGCATAAATTACACTTCAAGAAGTCTAAAAACAGAGTATTCAAAGCATGAAGACTTATTTAGTGTATTTCAACTTTTTTTTAATCTTAACTCATCGTTATCTCAGACTTTAATTGGTAAAGTCTCATTGTCTTTGTCAATGTCATGTATTGCAGGACTTTTTATAGCAAAGAGCTATCAGCAAGCAAGCAATAATAAATAAAAGATAATAAGAGCATAATAATAAAAATGCTATACATTAAATAAAATAACGTGAAAATAAATTATATAAAACATGATATGAATCATGAATCAATCATGAATCATGAATCAATATGTGATTATAAGACAATATTGATTTTGGATATACAAGAGTAAGCCTCTAAGCCTTTAGTCTGCAGACAGAATAGAGAAAATGTAAAGGGAAAGAACAGATGTAACTGCATGGCATGAGATAGATTTGAACCCATATGTCCATATCCTTCTGTGAAATCATGTTATTTGTGTATTTCCAAGAGAATACAAATATTAAAGGTATTTTATCAAAGATTTTCACTTAAATGTAGCCTACTGTCTTTGTAGTAGGTCTAGAAATGTGATGGAAGGATGCACTTCTAATCCATTCGTTCCCCATTTGGTTTGTTGTCTCCTGCATTCAGTTTCACGTTTTACCCAAGACAAGTATGTTTTGCAAAATCAGGCAGAGAGGCATCCAACAGTAAGGTGAAAACCCCATGGTAAGGTTTTCAAATTGCCTTGGATAGAGCAAGTTGAAAACAGAAACAAACATTGGCATTGCTACTGAAAGATGAAGGAACACAAAACAAGCCAAAGGAATGAAAACTGATGCCAAAAAAAATCTACTTGACAAATTTACAATTTAGCTTTTGCAAAGATTTTCAGAGAATCTCAGTGGTGTTCTAACTCATAGTTCATGTTCATGGTCAACCCACATTCATCTCCTAATAATTTGTGCGTACTTTTTCATCTTTTGCTCCTGTAAAAAAAAAAAAAAAAAAAACTTTCATGGTGTTTTGAGTCAGTACTAGCAGTGTTTGGATCTCAGATAAAAGTTGATTAAAGCAACTTCCCAGGTACCCAGAGACCCCAATAATCAAGTAATTTTTTTTTAACCAAATTGATGTATAATGCAAGTGTTTCATCACATGCACTTTTCATCTGTTTTATGTTATGCATGACGCTGTATTTAATAGGCCATGCTAAAATAAAGGCATTATCTGTGAACAGGGTTAGTCACAGCATGGGTTCATACCCAGTTTAGGAGAGGGAGGCTTTGGGATATTTTTGTGCCTAGTGCTCAGGGCTGTGCTACTCCTTCCCTAGTCTTTAGTATTTAATATAGGTAAATGTAATAAACACAGAGGACTGAGTTGAGGTAATATGTCTTGTCTACCCATTATTGTATCTGATATGTATATTCACTTCACACAAATTGCTGGTTGTAACCAGGATACTGCAAATAAAAATGCTTTTTTTGAGCTGTAAAATATGTTGTGTGTGATGATGTTGAGGTAAATGGTTGCCAGCTGAGAAAGCCCCAATCTTACTGTTTGCTATCAGTCTGTTTATGCTGAAGTGATACTTGACTAAACTGTGCAATAGGCAAAAGGCGGCTAGACAAGAGCTTGGCTCTCATGCTCAGATTTCCATATTTATTGCTTGGAATCCTTCAGGGAGTTCAACTGAATGCCAATCGTAGAGCTGACTCACTCAGACAAATATGCATCTCCAGTCTGCACATTATAACAGAGACCCCATGTGAAGATCGATTGATTGAAATCAGCTTTTTAAGGTAAATGGTATCGTATTGGTAACTGCCTGTGTTGAGACTCGACCAGTGATCCACCATGTCGGCAGCTGTGTGGAGATTCGTAAGGATTTGAGAGGCTTCTCTCTATGTCATGACAGAGATGGTCCATCTGAGAGAAATGCAGAGGGGTGTTTGTTCCTTGACAAGACTCATGAATTATTTTGTGAGTAGGATCAGGACTGACAAGCAGTGTCCCTCCTATACATCTATTCACATATATAAATAGTTCTGCGTTTGTGTGTGTGTGTGTGTGTGTGTGAGTGTGTGTGTCTGTCATTCACACAAACTCTAAACCACACCTTAGAGCAAAGAAAATGCCTAATTTTATCTGATGCAAATGTATGCATTGCCATTGTGAACCTCGAGTCAATTATAATGCCATGATTATTTTGAACAGGCTGAAGGTGGAGGCACCTCAAGACATTAGTATGCCAATGTGTTTAAAGGCCAATTTCATCCTGCATGCCTCTGGAACAAAACCCTCCAAGAATTTGCATTTCAACAGAATATCACTTTTCTCTGCTTGTTTATGAAACTCTGCATCCTGTTGGTGCGCCTATTTCACATTCTCTAGCCTGGATGCATAATCACTTTTGTGTTAAATTGTCCTCATTGAGTCGTAATAGACACAAACAGATGCCAATGCAGAACTTTTTTTTGTCTGTCATACATGCTAAAATTTTGCTGAGACTTACTGTTCTTGTTTCTCAGTGGGGATTCCTTGAGTGTAATGACATGGTATTTTTATGTATTATATTCATCATCAAACAGCAGATAATGGGAATGAATATAAGGTATTCATTGCCCTCCAGACATAAATGCTAGTCTCATGCTGAAGAAGGAATTATTGCAAAGCTCTATTATATGCTTCACAGAGGTGTAGCGCTTCCATATAAAATGGATTCTCAATTCTTCTCATATAAAAGAACAAATTAGAGCATTATATCCCCTGTGTGTCCCTCCATTTTTTCCCCTTCTTTATTGGGAGTGTGTTTAATGACAGCTGGGGACTCTTGGTGACCCCGCCCCTTTACAGAGGGAACTAATTAGCAGGTTCCCTCCTGTCACTGCTGCTACCAGATGAGCACAAGCAAGGCCTCACAGGTGGAGAAGAAAGAGAAAACAAATATCCCCTCTCTCTCTCTCTCTCTCTCTGTTGGTCTCCCTCACACTTTTGCTTTCTCAGTTTCTCTATTTCTTTCTTTCTGTCTCTCGCTCACTTTATTGTAATGGTTCTCCGCTATAAAAAAGATGCATATTAAAATCCACTAAGCAGTTTAATGCAATTAATTATACAGAAATGCACACATATAACCATGCACAAATATACAAATGATTGCATGCTTGCATACATGATATATTTGTAGTGTAATAATGGATGATTGTGCTGCAATAGACATTTAATTAAGTTGAATAATAGACATATTACAGAATGCAGCTGCAGATTTTGAACCATTTGATTTTAAGCCGACAGCATCAAGATATTTAAAGGCTGCACTCAAATTATTTTTAAATTGTTTTGAGTGTATGCTGTATGAGTCTAGCAGAGCTATTAAAAAATGAAGCGTTTGCCAGAGCAAAAATGTTTCTCAGAAACAATTTCTTGCTTTGAAAGGCTTCATGCTTGGAGCATGAACAATAAATGAAGCTCCGGTGAGCAGACCATAACTGTCAACAATACAGTAAATATTATGAGCTGTAGATGTGGAGTATGTGATTTAACAACACCCTACAAAACAACCATATAAAAACTATTGTACTGACAAAATGCAATGTACCAGGTACAGACATAAGTTTAAAAAAGGCAGAACATTTATCCATAGCCCACAGCTATTTTTGTAAATTAGCAATACTCATGTAACTCTAGGGATGTAATTTGTGTTTTCATGTTTTATTTCATTTCTTTATTTATTTAATTTTATTTTTCTTTTTTGAAAAAAAAAAATGCATTGAACTATGTGAATATTGAATTAAAGAGGCTGTGACTGTGAAATCAGTTCCTGTGTTGAGGAGCACTCTAAACTCAGCAAGAAAGGAGTACTGTGAGTGCAGACTTTTACAAGGTTGGTGAAAAAAGCATTAAAGTATATATCAAAGGAGAAGAGCATGTCAATTATTTATCAAAGTGAGGAAAAACCACAGGGGTAGATGCATAAACAAAGGTAGGTATGGGGCTACACAGGATGCTACTGGAAACAGATGAGGACAGGAAGAATAGAGACCAGCCCAAAAGCAATTTTGAGCATTTGCAATTTTACAAGGTCATTAGATATAATTGATACTTAGAATATATTTTGTAGCCTGAGCACAATCAAATTTAATTGGTAACTGAGTCAAAATGATGGATCTTCCTGAACAACCACAGAAAATGTGTATTCTACATGTGTGTACACATGTGTATTCTTTGTGACCCATAAAGGCCAGTGGGTGTAGTGAAACAGCACCATCAGCAACAATGTTTATTTGCTGTAAAAGGTCAACTTCTCCACATTCACAGTGTCTCTGGTCTTTACCTGACTATGCAAACATGGAGGCATGTAACCATATGCACACAAACACGCATAAAATTGATTGCTAGCACATTGCACACATTTGTGTCTGTATGTGCAATGCTTTGTTTGCATCTATGAAATTTAATTCTAATTTACATATATATCACACAAATATCACATGCATGTGCCCATGCATTTTTACAGCCATGGACTTTTAAATTTCTAAGACTATATTGTTGAGGATCTTTTTCAATCTGTAGCCTCTAAATAAAAAATAATAACAATAAAAAAAATACTATGAGTGACCAAATCATTGAAGTATGAACTTATTTAGTGTTGCTTTTGCACATCCGTTAATCGCTCTCAATACTGTGATATTAGGAACCCTGGCGAGGCCGGGATATGTAGATAGACATGCAGCTCCTTCTCTCCCTGCTTCCACCAAGAACAGAAGCCTGATTCTCCCACCTGCAAAGTCTCCATCTGCTCCCCCTGCACAGCAGAACAACAAAAAGCTCCATAACCCAATACACAGACAAACCAACCTTGACTGTAATACCGTATGACAGTTTGTACTTGACACAGGCATATCTGCTTGATGCTTTGCAGTTATTTTCAGCAGCTACAATTGTCTCCAGAATAAATGTATTTGATGGTGCTCTGAGATATTTTTCTGTCTTTCCAAATCACATTGTGCCTGTGTTTCGCGTTATATCTCAGCTCTTCAAGCTGGTGGTCTGCAGTGCATCAGTGAGAGATGGTGCAGCACAAAGGGCTGGAGAGGAAAGAGGATGAGTGTAGGTTTTGGTACAGTATGAGTTATTCATGTGTGTCTGCCCTGAAGACCGAAGAACCTTTACCACAGCCCCACAATAACACAAATGCATCACAAAAAAGTAGCAGTGTAGACCCCAACAACCTCTGGAGAGGAGATTTATTGGATCTCCATGAAGTGAGCCTTCCAGAGGTGATGGAGGAATGAGGGCACTTTAAATCCCATTACTGTATGATCAAAAGTCGTTTCTCTCTAGATTATCCAATGAAAGCGCAATGGGATCCTGTGAAGATGAACCTGAAATCTTGAGCAGTTTGGTATTGGCGGGTAACAATGGTGTGAGTGTGAGGGCCACGTATTTCTCTTCATTAAGCGATAAATAATGCAGGGGAATCATATGAATAATTTTCCCCCTAATGGATATTGCATGCTCAGAAAGGATTTCCAGTTCCAGTTTTTAAAAATTTAGCATGTGAAATGATGCGTCGCTATGTGACAAAGTGATTTTTCAGGGCAAGAGGAGAGTAGCACAAATGCATCAGAAAGCATCAGGGGAAGAGTGAGAGTGAGAGAGGAGAGGGAAGGACAGAGGCTGGGAGTTTTCCCATTGAGTATGACAGCATCAAATTACTTACCCTGTCAGGCCTCACCTCAGATACACTGGTAAACACTAATATATTTTATGTAATTGTTAAACACTTAGGATGCTGTAAATCATTTCTATGCTGCTTTAAATTTCATGTATATTTTGAGGTCTAGTTTGATGAGGACCCTGAACAACTAAAACTCACACAAATACCTCTGATAACAATAAGATTTAACTTAAACATAATGCTCTTATGTATCTACATCTTGTAGCCACATCTGAAATTATATAATCACGAGTAATTTTTGCATTGTAATACAATGTAGAATTTGTATTTGATTTAAATCATTGTTAGATGATATAAATCACTGAAAACTTTGATGAAGCCTAAGGGTTAAGGGTTATGGTGGGTTGTAGTCTTTGATGTCAGAGTGGAATAGGGGTGATAGTGATCAGAAAGGTGCAACCAGTTTTGAGAGATGGATTCTTGCCCGTAAAATTCCAGTTATGTTCTCTGATTTGAAATCGATAAGTGAAAAGCTGAACATATGGATGTCAAGTGTGGAGATTGCATTTCCCATCTGTCTGAATATAGGATTGCTCCTTCTTTACCCCCCTCATCAAAACTGTGAGATGGCATTTCGCAGATTGCATGTGCATTGAAAATGCAGCCTGTCAACACTGGATAGGATGGGAAGCACGACAATCTGTGGAAATTCAACACATGCAGGCTCCTCCGTAATGGTGTGACTGGTTGCATGGATTAACAACACAATGAAATACCTTTCTTCTTCCCGTCAAAGTGTTTCATAACTTGCAATGAAACATCTGTCAGGAAAAGAAAGAAACAGGAGAAGCATGTGACAGTTCACAAAGCCTCAGTACAAAGGACATGGACTCTTTTAAGACTTTTCAGCTCTTGTGATGCTACCTGCATCCACCAGCATGACATACAATATGCATATGTTATCAAAGTAAAAATCAGCCATGAAAGTTTAATGAATACAGGAATAGAGGGAGCTGTGCGAAAGAGAAGTTGATTTGCTGAAGGCAATGTGGAATTGTTTTAGAGAAGCGTATCGGACAAGAAGCAGGAAACCTGGAGAGGAAGAACAATTGCTATAGGCATTTGCATTTCACATGTGGATCTAAGAGCCACTGCAATTATACATACCACTGAGTAAGGACATGGCTGCAATCCACAAAGCAAATTTCCATGCTTTGAACAGAGCCACAGCTTGCCTGGGGACTTGGCAGCTCAGGTGGCAAGCATGGTTAATTTCACCATTTTGGAGAGCTTGTAAGCTTTAGCCTACACGGTCAGCAGCTAAATGTTATTTCACCATCAGTAGATGAAATCTTACTTCTTGTCCTTGGACTGTAGATGCTTAATCATGTTCTTAATTGCAACATATTCACCCTTGTGAGCTATATTCTGTTATTTCAGGCACAAGAATCTAGCACAAATTGGGAGAACTGTCCTAGAGCAAACAGAAAAGTTTGACCCCCGCCTACATCCAACCTATTTTGAAATCAGATTGCCCCCCGATTTACCTCCACACACCAGACAGCATCACCAAGTTAGTCCGCACCAGGGCTGGAGTTGCTAGGCAACTGAAGACACTGGCTGCAGACTGAAATGATTCTTTGATTCGAGGAAAGATCTTATATAATGCCTAACGGGAGCGAAATTTTATATAATTACCTAAAAATTGTGTCCGTAATTAGAATTAATGCTGTATTATGTTAGTTGGGACAACATAACTGAAAAATAGCAAAAGGTCATCTCACAAAGCAGTCTTCATTGAAATCATTTTCTTTTCTCCCTAAGTTAGTTAGTCTGCATAAAAAAGGATTTTCTGTGATGAATGTTATGACAAGTACACACACACGTACACGTAATTCATGATCATGATCATTTCTGAATATTGCGTTAACTAAAACTTATTACTCTTATGGGACATTTGAATGAAAGCAAAGGGAAATTCATAATAATTCTGTGGCCACTGCTTAAAAAGAATCATAGCATTGTGGGAAAATAAAGACAGCAGAGTGCTGCTATTTAAATGTTCTCTTCTGACTTAATCCCAGTGCCATATATTTTGTTTTGATGTTAAAATGATGAAAAAAGCACCTTTGATACAAATGACAACATTATTTATCATATTAATTGTCTTATGTTAACATATGCTGCAACGCTGCACTGCACCAGTCATCCACTGCGCAAAACATCGGACTGTGTAAGTAATATGTTAATTGCTGTTCATCTAGTTAACATAATATGTGGGTAGCCACAGACGGCAGTAATTACCATCTTCTATGCTTCTCTGTGCTGCAGAGACCCATGGGAAATTACCGGGGTTAAAGGTCAGGCACTGGGAGCTCCATGCTGTGGGTGACCTACAGAAGCTTCCTGAAAGTGTGGGGAAGCTGGCTGCAGGGAAATACATAGCTTGTATGTGCCTGGATTATCTAAGCCATGAGTGAGGAACCTCATAAATATGCATAATCATTATCCAGAGCTGCATCCCTCTCGCTGAATCTATCATGAAGATTAATGAATATTATTCAGTCATTCATGATTTACTGTGGCAAGTAGTTTCAATCGTGAGCAGACAGCACCACCTACTGAATATTAGCGGTAGTGTCATCATCAGAATTGCAGCCACAAATGAACCCCACACGACTCTGGTCTGCTTTGATGCCTTGTATCTAACACTGATCCTGAAAAGCAATAATAAATCAGCGCCCTTTCCTTTTTGTCTCACTGATTCCATGTTGATTTTCCATGTCAATCCGAGTTACATCATTTTTATACATGCAAATAAAGCCACTCTAATTTCTGAAATTTCTTTCAAGTAATCACAGGTCAGAAGTACAATAAGTTTCAAGTTAATGGAGGTAACAGTAGCAGTTTTAGATCGCATGCAACCACCATAGAATCTCGAAGCACATGCAAAGTGGAGTTTGTGGAAATGTTTCACCTCAATATCCATGATTAGAAAAAGAGTGTTGAAATAAATAGGATGCCCTGTGACAAAGCCTCTGTATTGCCACTAGAGGTTGCTGCATGACCATTAAAGAGTAAGAACAGAGTTTCAGCAGTATGGTAACAACATGGTAAGATTGTGGTAAATCATAAATAAATAAAAGTATGGACAGCTGCATATGAAGCAGGATGAATCAGAAACAGTTATGCATATTGGTCATACGTGTGAATACATGATGACTCCTGGACATACCTTTCACTTCAACTTTAATTGGAGGAGATGCTGACTCCATCCACCCTTAGCAAACACACAACGAGCACACGCACACGCACAGGCATTCAGACACACAGAGATTGTTTTTTCAGTGATTACTATAAGAAGCAATGTAGTGCAGGACATCTAACAGCCCCCAACTTTACAGCTTTCCAGTGACCCATTTTAAAAGCAAAAATAGCCACGGTGAAAACGTTTTTTCTCTTAAGTCAGTGTAAGTATACTAATGATATCTTATGAAGCAAGATAATGCTTTATTTAATTTATTTTTCCATTTACACATTTATCCAGCTCAGTTAGAAACTGGACTAATTAGTTGGGGACAACCAAATCCCAATATTGTTTCACTGGTGCCAACCCTTTAAAGAGTTAGTTTGGGTTTGTTGAAGTGGGGTTGTATGAGGTACTTATCCATAGTCAGTGTCTTACCTACAGTAGATGCCAGTCAGTGCGCCCCCAGTTTGGAGAAACAGGCAGGAGAACAGAGCACAGAAGCTAAGCAATGTACTGCTATGGAGGGGGCAGCAACAAAACATATTTTTAGATTTTTTTAGGTGGCTAAAATCCGTTGTGTTGCTGCCCCCTCTCTAATGCAGTACATGTGCCGGGACTCCTGCCTCCTTTTCCAAAAAGGGGGGCGCGCCGACCAGCATCTACTGCAGGTAAGACACTGACTATGGATAAGTACCTCATACAACCCCACTTCAACAAACCCCAACTAATCCTTTCAGCTCAAAACCTGCTGTATCTGTGAACATGGACTTTTGGTATATATCAGTCACTGATTTGAGATTGTATGTAAACATAAACATGCAGTAATATTAAGGCTTGGCTTGTTGCTGGGCAGTTAAACATGTTCTAGTTGTTAATGGTGACTGTTTCTCCAGCTGTCAGGGTCTTGTGTTGCTCATCTGTCCCTCTGACAGATTTCTTTGGCCTGTAGTGGAGGCTGGGGCTGCGCTGCAGCAGCAGCAGACACTGGTTCCTCAGCTCTTTGTTCATACAGAGCAGGATGATGGGGCTGGAGAGCAGAGGCAGGTCCAGCAGGAAATCTCTGACCATCTCCTGACACACAGAGGGCTGCTCCATCAGAGCGAACACAGCACCTACACATGTAAAGGATATACGTGGTTATAATGCCTCTGAAGGACACTGGTAACATCCAGGCCTCTGAATGTTGTAAAAATAATCACAAGGTTATTATATGTCTGTCTATTTATTTATTTATGTATGTATGTATGTATGTAATAGAAAACCACATATAAGTATTTTATTTTAAACAGATTTGGATTTTCAGTGTATTTCAGCCAGAACATTTAGTCCTAGCTTATTTGTCATTAGACATGTTTATTGTAAAAATAGAACAGGATAAATCTTTCAAATTTGCTGTAATTTCTTTCAGTTTATCCTTATCTGGGAAACCACTCATAAGAAACAAGATTTATTACATGTATCTTTTTAGTTCACTAATCTCTCTCTCTCTCTCTCTCTCTCTGCAGTAAAATGCAGTAAATGAAATAATATGTGCTGTTAGGAATGAAACTGACGTACTAGCAGTTTTAGGGGGTCAGGACAGCTATTAGAGGAGAATAATGTAATACTTAAATTTATTTTGCAGTTTTTTATACAATTGCTTTGGCCCATTTTTCACAGCTGAGGTTAAATGTGCAAAATGCGAAGAGCCAAACTGAGTTGCCAAAGTGTTAACTTATGTCTCAAGCTGCTGTGCTTAGATACAAAGTGAGCAACTCTAAATCACAGGCTCATTTTTCTGAATACACCCTCTGAAATTCAGTACAGTGTTCCATTACTTATTACTAGACATGCAGTTCACTAAATCAATTCAACATGTATTTTCATATATTCTCATTCCTTCCAACAACACTGCCAGAGTTAGCAGCGCTGCAACACAGTTGCTGATTATTTCACCATTAGATAAAAAGGCTGTTAGAAAGCCTGTATGGCTGTTTATAAAAGAGTAACAATGTTATTCATTACTTTATTACTTTATTACTTTATTTATTTATTTTTGGGTCACTGTTGATAGTGTTTTTACTAGACATTACTGTGTGTGTATGGACACAATTTGGAATGCATTTTGTATGTTACAGCATTATTGCATTTTTTTTTTATTTATTACATTTGTTATTTACAGTGATTACAGTAAATTTCGGTGCAGTGATTATGTAATGGTTTGGTGTTCAAGTCAAGTCAGTGCAGAACACAAAAGGTATAGAGTGATGCCATGAAGTACATTCATTTAATGTGGTTTTGCATTAATTTTGCTATTGTGAATGCATGCCATATTTCTGTTTGTGTCCTCCTTACATTGTACTGCACTGCATTGACAATGCACTGTGCAATATGTACTGACCTGCAGGATTTTGATCTAATAAAGAATCCTTACTGTACCTGAATTTATGCAAATGCTTTAGAAAGAGTGTTGCTGAAAAACTATTCAAACAATTATTCTAACAATTCTTGTTCTTGTTTTCATACAATATGGGATTATAAACTCAGAATAAGCAGTACTGATTTTCATTTTGCAGGCTGATGTGAAAATTGAGCTGAAGCAATCATGTAAAACTGTAAAGCAATATACTTACCAGGTATATGTGCTGTAAAGGTAATGAGAGATATGAGGCTGAACACCTTGGCTAGATTCACATTGGCTGCCTGGCTCCTGTGCATCAGTTTAGCGCTCTGGACGATGGTGTGCAGAACATGAGCATAGAAATACAGGTTTAACGGCAGAAACACGACAGTCTTCACCAGCACGAGGACCCTCATGACTTTATCGTTGATGAAAGAGAAGCAGGTATGATTGACAGTGTCCAGGTGCTTCACCCGGCTGCCCAGGAGCCACAGGCTGAGCTCCATCAGCCCCACAGGCAGGAGAGGGAAGAGAAGCTGAAGGACCAAGAAAATCCTGCTGTTTACTAGGTGTCTGCAGCCACACACCACCGTCAGGTAAATAGAGAAAGTAATGAAGGACACATACTGGAAAGAGGCTGAGCTCGTCAGGTGTTTGGCGCTCACCATGAGTTCACACAGCTGAGAGCCTAGCAGCCAGCGGCCATGCTGCCTCCAGTGAATGGTCATGGGCCACAGGCTCAGGTTGACTAGGTTGCAGGTGGTGCTACCAAGAATAAACATCGCCACGTTGCTCCTGATCTTGCTTCGCCGGCTGAGCAGACAGGACACCAGGGAGGCCAGGATGAAGATGTTCAAGCCAAAGCCGGGGACCAGAAGCAGAACCTTAGAGAGGGCGCAGAGGCTGAGGTAGGCAGTGACAGCACACTGGGAGGATGAAGTCTCATTCATGGCAGACAGGCAGGTAATAAAGGTAACAGTGTCAATTGCAGTGCAGTGGCAGACTAACTTCCTCCTCTTTTACAAGATGTTATAAAAGATAAGCTAGACCTACTCTTGGGTATTAGTATAACCAGGGCAGGAATATCATTTGTCCAAAGGTGAAATGCAAAAAACTGGTCACTCGATCACAAAAACATGTTTTCTTCACCTCGATGCCCAATCACCTTGACTTATGCTTCCTCTGATGTTTATTGTTTCCAAGACTTTCACCCAGTGGACCCAATTACAAAGGATTCAGTACATAATCCCCCTTCCTCTGTTCATAAGCCTCTCATAAAACTGAAAATCTTCAGCTATAGTGTGCACATACTTGACAAATGGATGGGACTTGATCTCATATTCTTCAGGCCATTTTCCCATTTCCAACTTCTTCCTCTGCTCTTTTCAGATATCACTGACAGCCAGAAAACACATTTTATTTTCTATATTTTATACTGTGCCTTTTCTGAGCTCAGAGGGCATTTGAGTTTTTACTGTATTACACTCTCAGAATATGATTACTCATTTATTATCCCTACTCCTTAGCACCATTCACCTTGTACATGCCTTATTGAAGAGTGTTTTTGCTCAAGTACCCTGATGAGATTGGATATGCGCTTACCCTCAAGTCATCTACTAATATTCTCACCATGAAATCTCAGGGTTTGTTGATTCTGGGTTTTATCTGATTAATTACCTTGTGATCTACACGTCATTACCCAACAGCTTCCTCCAGCTCTGCCTATGTGGAAAAAGCCCTAATGAGAGTAAAAACCTATTTGTTTACTTCTCTGGGGCTTTATAAATGTGACACAGAGACCGCTTGATTAAGTAGCTAACTACTCTGCCATTACCTAACAGCAACTTATAAAAATAGCCTCCATTACATGAGCACAGTGCTGTGTGTCCATCTTAAATGCTTGATTAAATTTTGAATTTTTCTAGAACATTAATGTTTCATGATGTATTGTGTTGTGGAATGCATTGTGTGTGCAGGTGTGCAATTACTTTTCAATATGCATGCCCTTGGTGACTAACAAACCATTGGAGAGACTACTGATTACCAATCAATGATTATAAGTACGCATATTCTAGTACTGGTATCATATTAGTAGTACTAACAATTGATCTATATGTTACATAATTAATTTACCATTATTTTGCTTTTAGTATCCAAATATATGCCCTGAGAATTACCAGTTTATTGTAATTTATTAGTATTGTCAATACCTGCATCATGTATCGGTACAGTCAAGATATAGATAATTATATTAGCATATGTCATCTCAAAATATATCATACATGTAAATGTTACATCTCAACACTGGTAACATGTGTGCAGATGTTCATTTCCACACATTTACGTGCAAACAATTAGCAAACTTTAATTATTAATATGCTCATTTTCCCCCTCTTCATTAGTGAATGCATGTGAGAAAAGATAAAAACACCTCATCAAAAAGTCATTCAGTTTAATATTCTTAATCACTGTTTGAGTCTCATAGGATTTTATTTGTTTCAGAGACAATGTGGTAATTGGGCAGCGTGAACAGGCCTCTCTAATGCACCAAGGCCCACTTTGCTGTTCACGTTGCATCTGGGCAGGCAGCCCTCTCTGAACAAGACAAAAATGGAAAGATGTAACCACTGAGGAGACAGAGTTTGACATTGCTTACTGCTGACTTACCTGGACACTCAATGAGGATACACCAGGATGAACTCCTCTAGTCCCCAGTAACATCTTATATAAAATAAACAAAACACTGTGGTATTTCTTGCTATGCTGTTTGTTTGGGGATACAACCTTACAACAACTTTAGATGTGTACTTAAAATAGTACCGACGGTAACAAGGTGCAGTGGCACTGAAGTGGAATTCAAACTTGTATGTAAATGGTGAATTCAGCTTCCATTCCCTTCAGCAGTTAGAGCTCTGAAGACTGACAGAGAGGCAGACAACAGTGAAAGCTTCTGTTCCTGCAATTGATTGAAAATCGGAGCAGCTCGCAGAAGCAGTTTGATCTAAACAGAGTGCAGAGCAAGTGGTAGGAAAGATAGAAAGGGAGATAGAGGGATAGAGACAAACATAAAGCGAGAGGGAGATAGACAGAGGGAGCGCTGTCAGTCAGTCAGTCGGTCGTGAGAACAGATCAGCCTCAAGGTGACAACTCCTTCCACCAGATGGTTTTCCACTAAGGGTAATGGAGCTTGGGCCTTGTCTCACAAAAAGCAATTTTTAGCAAAGCCAACTGAGGTCTGAAAGATACAGAACCTCCTCACCGAGTGTCAGATATTTTCTGCAACAAATTGTGCTGTGTCAGTGCTGTAGAAATCTACCTGCGGCCCATAACGCTCTCAACTAAAAACATGCTGCTTGCATTACAAGTTCAGATCAAAACCAGGCAAATGGCAATAAACAAATGCTTGAGGAGAAAGGCAACAGTCAGTAGACTATAATTACTCGTCTCAAAGAACATGATTTTAAATAGCTTATTATTCACAGGTGGAGCTGCTGCCATCACTTGACTCCATGCTATAGTTGCAGTAAACTTCACAGGAAAGTTAATTTCACCAGAGCATTGTTTAGAAAAATGTATATCCCACGATTAATTGTGAAATCAGCCCGAAGCCCTAGACCCAAAAGGCAAAACAGGCTGTAGGAAAAATAATATGCATTTGTAATGTCAAACCAGCAATGTATGAATTTAGTGCCATCTGGGGTGGCCAAAACGATGCATTGAATTTTGATGAGAAGATTATCATCTTGCACCTTAAACTGCGTGGCAGCGAGCCAAGAAATTCATACGAGGGTTACAACTGGGCTCTTTCCAAATTTTTGTTTGGATGAAAATCCAAGAAATATGGTTGGCCTGGCTGAATAGGATTTGATGTTGCTTCCAGGGAAATAAAGAGACTTGTGCAGAAATCTCTCAAGCATACACACCACTCTCCAAATCGCAGACTTTATTCTTTGATCTCCTTGCCAATTTCCTAAGCTTTTGTTTTGAAAACAGACAATGTTGTATGAAATCTCGCTCGAACAGAGGATGGTGGTAAACTCTCCAGAAAGCTCAGATAAACAAGAAAGTTAAGTGCATCAAACTGGTGTCATCCTCAAAGTGAGTGGACCTTATATGGTCCCCAAACAGAAGCCAAAGAAGCAAAGCTGCTAAATGTTTATGATGATACTGGTGTCAAGTATATTTTATGTATGGATTTTTATGGTTGAGAAATATCGAAAACAAAGGACTACAATACTTATACTCATACAATACTCATAGTACATACAGTATATGATCCTGTGTAGTTTTTCTGCCTGATACTGGAGCCAGGTACACATGCCTCATTTTCCCCACAGCCTTTATCCTCAGTCCCAGTAGAGAAAGTAATTATCAGATGGAAGAGTCTTAGCTTGGTCTCAGGACAGTTACCAGAGTCAGTAATGTGTATTGATGCGTTTGGAAACTGTGGGTTTCACTGTGATTCCAAGCGCTGGGTAAAGTATTTGGAAACCAGATCTGGTGCAGCGCAGTTCTCATTCGACCTTCAGTCTCTTTTCATCAGCGTCTGTACAGTCACCGAAGCCCAGCATGAAAATTCTTATGGATTCAGAGTGTCTGCCTGTGTGGGTCGGCATTAAAATCCATGGAAGAACTCAAGGACAAATGCAGGCAGGAGAAACAGAGACCCCTTCCACATTTTAATAATCATCTCTCAAGCATGCTATGTGTGAATGGAGGATTTGTGCGGCGTGAAGATCAGGTTGAAGACAAACGGGGAGCAGCAGGCTAAACTCCCGTCAGATTAAACCATCATCTGTGATTTAAGATGGGGCCACACCAATTGTTATGGTTACTGTGTGCTGGGAGAAGTGAGTGCTGTGGAGTTAATGGGAGTTACCACAGCCGTAATGGGAAAATGATCACATTGGCACTGTCATGGTGTTAATTTTAAACCCTCCGTTTAAAGCAAGGGAAAAGATCAATGATATATCTGCCTATCACTGGCAACTCTTTGTTTGTATGTTGTATGTGTGTGTGTGGTTTTCCCACTTTTCCCAACCATGATATATATGATATTGCTTTCTGCAAGCTACACTTAATCCTCCTCCTCTTCCCCATTCCACTAACAAATTAAATGTCAGAAATATGCAAAGTCTGAGCATGACAGATTTCACTGGACTGGACAGTCGGGTTAGGTCGCAAAAGTTTAATTTATCCCTCAAATCTTGGAAGACAATACAGCATGTGGGAAAGTTGAATATGCACTGAATATGAATGCTACACAGCATGTATCACAGACCTGGGACCTTTCTGTAATTTTATTTGGTGGTAATAATTGACATATTGAATCTATCTTGACTACCATCTGACAGATTTGTTTTTGAGTAAATACAACATGTCAATGATAAATTGTAACTATAACCAAGCCATTTTTCAAGTGGATCCAGCGGCTGGTGATTTGTGTCTGGTGTAAACAGCTTTGATAAATGCACTCTGTTGTGTTTGTCATCCTTTTGCTCAATCATTTTCATGGTTAAATGAAGCAATTTGTTTCTCAGAGCACAATCTGTTGGAGTTGATTATCCAAGCTGGTGATGTCCATCTCGATAAAAATAGAAAAGCAGTCTAGCCACCCACTTCCAATGCCAATAGAGCTGCAGCAGGCTTTGTTTCTGCCGAGAGCCTGGAGTGATTGCAAGGAGTGACTTTTGTGGAAGAATGTGAGAAAACACAACTTTAATTACAGTAATGAATCTTTCTGGAGAGGTATTGAAAGTGTGGCATTTGTGTGGTCTCACAAGGAGCTCATTTTGGCTTCCACCGCCATGGTCATTCATCATCAGCAAAACAATACAGTGCATTGTGGAGAGCATGATAAGGGACATGTAATGAGAAAGATGGTGAGAAAGTGTGGGGAGGGAGAGATTCAGTCCCAACTGAGGAGTCACAGATTCTCCCAACATGTTCTATAATCTCTCTGATAAGAAATATCTACACACTACATTAATAAACACAAACCAACCAGTAACTGACAACAGAAAATATTACCATGCTTGCAAATGCAAACAGCTTCCTCAGGCAGTCCTGTTGCATTTATCTGGAAAACCTTCAAACACAGAGTCATTCAAATTCATTAGGTTTGCTCATGCAAAGATTGAGGGAAGTAGAAAAAGTCCAGGTCAGGAAATGGTCAACGATGAGAAATCACTTTCCTCCATCTCTTGAGGGGGGATTAAAACACGGAAAACAATAATTTGTGAACTGAATGTAATGATGTATTTGCCCTGCAAACAAGCTTATGAATATTGTAGAAATGCCACACCCATTGTGCGAACCTGCCCTTTAAGCTGTTTCGCGCGCTGATGTGACACTCCTAACACACACACACACACACACACACACACACATGATACAGGTAGTGAAGACCTACATTAACATTCAAATTCACTATCATTAATCTTAGAGAATGACTATTTTGATTTTGCACAAAGACTCATGCTGGAATTTGGTTATTAATTCTGCAAAATTTCTCTTAAAGTGAATATTCAGATAGTCAAAACAAACCACACTGATAGAGGAAAGCCCCACAGCCATGCCACCACATAAGACAGGGCTTAATTCAGACTTAAAGTCCACAAATCGTGCAAAAAATGAACTGAAACCAATTTTAGCTCGTCAGAAACACTATTGAAACTTTCATGTACTCACAAAGGATTCAACTAGTATAAATCCTGTGGCTAAACTGGTTTAAATTCTGCCCAACTCAAAAGCTTTTGTAATATGTATGCAAATTTATTTTCTGTCAAATTTCTACCAGCAAATTAAGACTGCTAGTTTCTTATAATGATCAATCAATTCTCCATTTACAATATTCATTTCGGCAAACCGACAAAGTGCAAACTCTTGCAAACAATAATAAAACCTTCATGCTGAGTTATGCTTTTGGATGTTTCACTTTCCTCGGTGAAGGATCAAATGTACACCATGTTTTCTTTCTAATTCACTCCTTCTGTCATTTAAGCTGTTCGCTGACAAATGTTTTAATGGTTTTGGGTACTTTGCTTGTTCAATACTTAGAAATGTATTTATCAAAACATAAATAGAATGTACTCCAACATAATCTGCAGTCTACCAGCCACTGAACCACTTCATTCAGATTCTACACTGTGGCATGTCAATAGAGTAGTTAAAATATAAAAGAATAATAACCTGCAATTTATAATTTATGAGCCTGCTATTTTTGAATATATAACATTTCCCCTCCCTCTTTTTCTGTGAGTACTTGCTTATTTCTAGAAGGCTCTGTGCTGCATTCTGATTTTGCCTTTCAAAAAGCTGAAGCTGGAAGCAATCCTGAAATTTCTATTTCAATATGATTCTTCATTTTATTTCAGTTGGACTTGGAAGCAGTTGATTGATTGATTGCAGTTTTGAATATTCCACACTTTTCTATTAGTTATTTTAGTTTTCTAATGGAGTTTTTAGCCTTTGTTTTAGCTGATATTATAACTTTGATTGAGCACAGATGTGCATATGCCTGTCGTGTATCTGCCTGTGTGTCTGTACTTGCAACAACCCATGCAGCTGTTCTTTTGTGAGTCACTTCTGTGGGCACAACAAAACATAATTACTCTGATGAACACTGAATGGCTGAGTGGTTTCCTGAGTTCACAAATCTGGAGAATCATGAACACACACCAAGCCACTCATTTCACATCTACAGGGAGATGAAGGCAGAAAGGGTCAGAGACCTCCAAAACATCCACAGTGCCATCTGTGAAACGAGCTCGCTTCCCACAAAACATAAATGCCTTCCATAACAGCACACCCTGATGAATACATTTTACGTCTTGCGTCACAAAATGGTTGTCTTTCTTCAGTGCCAAGGACATTTTTAGATGTGCCTCTTAGAAATGTGTTTACCCTAGATAGTCCTATTACTCTTTGTCAAAAATGTTCTCTTTAAGACATAGAGCACTTTACTGCACTATGGAATGACAACACACATCTGAATGTGCAGTTGATCACTGAAAATCAGTAGACACTGCTTGGCAGACCCAGCATGTGACTGATGCACAGCATGCATTTTTTATATATAGAAGCTTGGTTAATATTGAAGCCAAAGTTGCAAAAAGCATGCTGAATTTAATGCAGTGATAATGTTATGTGTCAAGTGGGATTCATCAAGTAAACCACTGGTGCTCACACATGTTGGGATATTGTTCTGCATCACACCACTGGGTGGCACTGGTCTGATGTGGAGTGTGTGCAGCCTGCAGAACGTCAGGAAAGCTTAACCACCTACATGCATTACACATTTACATGTCTAATAGCACAGAGGTGTTTTCTCTCGGAGTGAAACTGCTCTCAGGATTGAAAGCGGCAAAAAGCATTTGCCACCCACAGACCTGAAATACCAGTATGCCCAATATACATTTTACATAAGGCAGCCTCTCTCCAGCAAAATGATGGGATCTGGATTTTAGCATTACAACAGGTGCATCCATCTCAGTGTAGAATAGATCATATGATATGCAAGAAAATACTCTGGGTTTACTCTAAGTGCTAAGTCTAAATTCGTCTCTAAATGTTATATATGAGAAGAACTGATATGACCAATGCTAAAACCGCAGCAAAAAGCAAAAGTTCATGGCATATTTTAAAAAAAAAAATACACTGGTTATAAATAAATAGGTTACACACTGGTGGTGAAAGATCTCTGTGTTGCACTGACATGTCTGTAGTCAGCTGGCAATTCATTCTCATGATAATGGCCATGTCCTTGATTCAGACAGCAGCTATACTTGAATGATAATGTGCTGATGTGTTTGAGCCCCCAGCCTCCAGTGAAAAGAGCATGAGAGAGTGATGGGAATGGAAACATGTGTGAAGACGTTCCATGTCATCCCATTCCACACCAACCAATCTGTCCGCTTTAGACATTAATGAAAATAAACAGGGCCTCTTCTGCAATGGATGCCTTAGTTTGTCAGTCTTGGTAATCATGAGAACCTTTCTGCAATTTTGCCATCTTTGTATATCCTTCTTTCATTTTTCCCCTTGATAGAAGGATTATAAACAAAAGGCATACAGATTGGTACAGCTCTGCATCAAGGTGTCTGCTTGTCAACTACTTGTTGACTTAAAGCCTTCACGCAGAGATCACATACTTAAAAACCATTGTGTTGTTGAGCTAGAGAATAGTGACTATGGTACAATAGATAAAAATGTGCTTAAACATGGTCAAAATCATTAAAATGGGCTAAATTTATACTGCTTATTATGGGATGGCATAGTATAGAGGAAGCATTATCTTGCCAAATGTTTTCTATTACCAGATTATCTAAGTTTTGGTTGTTTTTATATAAGCACACCTGTGGAGTCCATGCACAATCATTTTTAAAATCATGACGACTTCGTATTTGGAATATAATAAATAGGCACAGGTTGGTGTCGACCATTAATCTCGGTCCATGCCTCGGTTTCACTCTGAGCGGCACCTTAGGTAAGTTCTGTGTGTGTGTGTTGATGTGTGATTGATTGATAACAACAATGACACAGACTGATGGGCAGACAGGCACCAGGCGACCAGCCCTCTCTGAGGGGGAATATGCAGGGAGAGTGTAGCTCATTATGCCAACATGCCTGTTAACAGCGTCAGTCAGGAGAGCAGCCAAGCCCAACCAAACCAAGCCAGGCTAAGACAGACTGCAGTGGCAAGGTGGTGCACAGTCCCACCCCTCAATATAGTGTGTGATGATATAATTTAGATAGGCCTGTGCTGCAGTGCACAATAAACACACCTTTGATAATACACTAAAAAGTTTATTTGAGAAAGTGATTTATAATAAAACTCGAGCATGATGCAGGATAGTACAATTGTAACTACAATATCCACTCCCCGAAACAGCAATGAGAATGTGAGATGGAAGCAGAAAGAGCGCCGAGTGATTTACATGCCAGAACAATATGAGCAATCACACAGATTTAATTGGACTTCAAGAAGAGCACATCAAGGTTAGGATTGTCATTACCGACAGATTCCCCCTGACAAATTATGCTAACCTTAGCCTATGCAATGATCAACTACTGGTTGTATTCCAATAGACTATTGTAATTATGTTCCTCAATTTATTGTGTTAATGATATACTTAATTATTGAGTTGCTGGTTTTCATCATCATCTGGACTGACCTCGCCAAGGAGACATTTTCCATTGTGCTCTCTAGGCTTATCATAATTTATTGTTAGTATTCAGATAGTATCCATTTATGTGGATGCTTTATGGAAAGACATATTAATATAACTTCATATCCTCCTCTTGGCTCAGCATCACAACTGATTTTATGATTTCCTTATGAAGAACTATGCCTTTGAAAAGACGCAGTAACTGCTCTTGGCATTGATAGAGACAATGGTGTGTACCATATGAGACCGCATGATGTCATGTGAAACTGGGCCAGAATTTGTTCAATTAAATTTGGATTCAGGCAAAGGTAGTTCAAGGACTTGTGCTGGCACAGATCTGCGAGGGCCTCGAGGCAAGGCAAGATCACATAGTAACTCAACATATGGTCATGCAATTTCAAAGTAAAGAAAGTAATATAGCCTACTGCAAGAAAATGACTGATGACTGAGCTCTTGAACTGCTATAGGTTCGCTTTGTCTACAGTTTAATGGACCACCAGGCAATTCCACCAGCTGTAGTTGGTAAATACACTACCCATGGCTGATAGGAGGTGATTTATTGTTTACACTTCTTTTAAGTTTGTCTCCATACAAATATCAATTAAATTCTCAAAAAAGTTCGCCAAATTTATGAAAATATACAGTACATGTTATTTTTAAATTGCATAACTTGTAATTTTCATTTTATCAGTGTATCCATATAAAACTATTAAACTGAAAAATATATTCTTGAACTGAGAAGGAGTCGATAGTCAGGTACAGACCAAAAATAATCAGTCTTATATGTCCACTGAACACTAAAAGGCCAGGAGATAATTGAGGTGACATCCGATCAATTCTTTTTTAATGAAAGAATTCACTTACAAAGCACATCAGACATTTCCAGAACAGAAATGTTATGGTTAATAAATTGTCTTTGTAAGAAAATGACATATGTTGACATTAGCTGCATTACTGACACTATGCCACCCATCCAGCTAAGATAGTTATTATAGCATAGCTGATGATATTTTACCCAGACATTATATATTTTTTGCTGAAGGTCAGTTTTGTTTCAGCTTGGTATGAAAAGACATAAAAGAGATACTAAAAGCATTTCACAAAGATTGACCTTGATGTGCTTTAGGCAGAGTGAGTGATGGTGCGTGGGTTTGGTGGGTAACATGCAAACAGAGTGTTCCTGTTTTGGCTCTGGTCTAGGAGGGCAGAGGCGGAGGGAGTTAACTGTGCTAGGTTTGGAGAAAAGGCTGCAGGGCAGCGGTGATTAATCCTACCCTTCTCTCACTTTCTGTCTGCGTGTCTCTAATTCTTTGTCTTTCTACCCATTTTGCTCCCTGTATGTTCCTTTTTGTTTTCCATAGTGTCTCACAGTGCATTATCCTGTCATTCACCATATTTTTAAAATGCAATTACAGGGATGTTCAGTTTGCATAATAGGGTTAAACATTCCCATAAAACTGTAGGTAAGTCTCCAAATACAGCAGTTTCTATAATCTTATAAATCTATTTTAGATGCATTTTCTATGGTTATAAAGCAATATTAGAGATTAAACACTGACTTATATGAAGTACCCACACAGATCTATCAAATTATTGTCACAGGTGGATAGGTGGAATGGAAATAACTTATACATTAAATAATACATTTATATCTAGTGAGAAATGAAAGTAATTAAATGGGATATCTTTTATTAGAAATCCATATTTTATGAGTCATGCACCAAGGCCATTTGGAAATGATATGGCAGATAAAACAGTCTCTGATTTATGACATCAGATCCACAAATGTTTAAATATCAAATGCTGTAGCTGAAACTTACTGTTTGGCATAAAGTAAAACATTCATTTGCACAGTATCACTATGATAGAGCTGTTACTTCTTCTTGTATATTACACCGTGTATCTCCCTATGTTGAACAGCCTCTTTAAATTCTGAAGAGGGAATAAAAGCCCTGTTGCCTGTAGGGAATCATCATAACGTCTCTTACCGCGCTGAGCCTTTCTCCTCTAAAGACAACATCATGGCTGACTGCCCATTGCCTCCTCACCGGGCATGCCTGACAGAGGTGCGCCCATGTGTGGATGGTTGCGAATGGGGCATAGGGTGGTGGGAGTGTTGGGGGTTGGAGGATGGAGGATGTCCCATGAACCTATTAATAGCTCTCTGACAAAGCACCTCAGGGAGATATCACACGCTCTACTGGCCCCCTGCACAGAGACTCTTCTGAGTGGCTCTCTAGAGATGGGCATTCCTTACGGAGACGCAGGAAACACAACTAAGGTGAAGGGCATCATATGGTCCTCGAGGGGAATGAGCTTGAGTGCAGCTCAAAGCTGGGAATATACTGTATGTGCACAGAACTTTGAAAAGATTTCAGATGTGTTCGGGTGTCTTTAAAACCCACAAATACAATGATTTTAGGTGACAAGTTGTCATGGAGGTTAATGCAAAGATACAAGTTGTCACTGATTTTAAGGCAAACTATAAAACCTGGATTGGGGGCATTTAGTCAGTGAACAGAAGGTGCATAGGTAGAAAACAGGTGAAGATAAACCTGCCCACTGATGCATTATAGTATATGTTCCAGCAACATATAACAGACGGAGGAGGACCTGGATGAATGGATCAACATTGTCACTGTTTGCTGAAATATACCATACTCAACATTATTAATGTGTTTCTCTAACAGTAGATGTTTCAAGTTTTTTGTTTTCTTTGGAATCTTCATTTCAAGAAATGCCTCAGAAACTCCAATATGGTGCAGCGATTTTCAAAGTGGAGTCCCTCAGGGGTCCTTGAGGGGCTTCCAGGAGGTCCTCAGCAAAGTGAGGAATTAATTTCACTATAATTTCATTCACAAAAAATTGTTATTATTCAAAAAAGCACAAGTGATTATTTTACTATTATGTTTTAATCTCACCGCTTTGAATCTATTTGTCAGTGCTCATGACATCTAAACAATTTAATACTTAACACAAATTAAGATATATTTTCAAATCTGGGTCATTATAGTGCCAAAATCTTCAAATGGGGATACGTAGCTTAATGAAAGTTGACTTAAGGGTCTGAAACATGAAGAGGTTTGAAAATCCCTGATCTAGTGTGATCCAGTCCAAAGCAGACCATTAGGATTTAACCTTGTCTATAATCTTATCCCATTATGGGTAATGAACACACACCTCCAGCTGACTCGATGTTGTGTTCTTCAATATAAGACAACACTATGTGAAATTCAGCATTAAGTTGAGATCTAATAGTTGGCAGCCGTATTCTGTAAGGTCCAAGTGTTTAACTCTTACTGCAGAGCCAAACAGAAGAAAATGAACAGGAAAAATGGGTCAAAGTTATCAGAAGAGGCAAAAAAAAAAAAAAAAAGGCTGTGGAAAATCTACTTTCCAAAGTAGGCTGAATTGCATTCTGTATCTCCTGTTAAAAGACTCTGTTATCAGTAAAGTGCAGAACGCTCTCCACAGAAGCCTACGTAGTCAGTGGGAAACAATGACCTGGAGTAGAAGTGGAATGCATGCAGTAGTGTGTCTAAGAGAGACATAGTATTTACTACTACTGTCTGATACAACCAGTACACAAAATATATGCCAGTAAATTTATAAAGAAATGTGTAGATCCTTCGTGAGGGGTACCCTGGTGTTTTAGTGGACTAATGCACTTGAACACTGCTGAGTGGGCTGTCAAACTGCTCTTAAATGATCTCAGGACAGATTATCTAACTAGATGTGAGTGAGTCAAGGACACCTTCATTAGCATTCAGATCCCCCCATCATCAAGGTAGGACATGTTGATGAGTTTGACCTGGGGCTGATAGATGGCAATGATTTCCTTCATTTTTCAAGGAAAGCAGACTACAACTCCCTGGAGTCAGGAAAGAGAGTTTCTGCATAGTTTTTCCATTATTAATACATCTGAGAGGAAAGTTCTGTTTTCAAGCTTGTATGTTGAGGTGGAGTTGGCCAAATTATACCCACTTGAAATTCAGTGAATAAATTATGTCTCCATCAATATCCTCAGTATTGAGAGCATTCTAGTTTTTAGTGTGTCTAAAACATGGCGAAATAGAGGGAGAGGCAACAGAACAGATACTACTTCAATAGCATATTTCATGAGTGGGACAGACCTATTTTTGTAGAGAGGGAAAAGAGATATTAGATGGGAATGGTGACGCTTGTTCCATTGTAAAGTTGAAAGAGGACTCAACCTTTAACTGCACTTTAATGAAGTGGTTATGGCTTGAACTCTGCCATGTCATGATGCCTATGTAATACCATCATAAATTTCATTGGACAACCATCTTCCTCAATCATGACCCATTAGGAGTTTACAACAGACAGAATAATAGCTCTAGCTGACACTAATAAAAACTATATTATCTTGTATTTAAATGTATCTAATAACTTATTGATGTACTCAAGCTCATATTAATGGTCTGATAAATCTGTCCAGATAAAACACTAGTTTGACAAGACTATTAATATCTGTGGAGATAATCCTAATGATGTTAAGGAGACCACATTTTGCAACACTGCTCATGTGTTTTGGAGCAATTAGACATTAATTTGATGCGATACGAACAGCTCTCAATAAATCATCCATTTTATTATCATTATTTATTAGCTCTGGAAGTGGCCTTGTAAACTCTATGCCCTGATTCGGGGCCCTGACCATCTGGCCTGTGCGTCTTGCCTGTCGGCTCAGCAGAAACCTGGGACTAACTGGGAGCAATCAGAGGGCACAGAGCCATGGGCTGCCACTGTGGCTTACGCTGTGGATGAGATTTTAGCTGGACAGGTGTACACCATACCAGGCAACAGCTGGTGATAATGAAAATTGTTCTTTGTATTGGTTGAGGTGCGCTAATTGCCCATCCTCTGCTTCCGTTGCTCACACCAATCACGATCTTTCAGTGCGCATGATGTCTGTGGCTTTCTCATGGCTGAGCTATTAACATGATTTTGTTTGGACACACACACAGCGGAGGGAAGAGAAGCGTTACAGAGCATGTCCACAAAGGCAGCATGAAAACTTACTGAGGAAGAGCTGAATTCAAATGGCATAGTGAAGCCATGGCGGACCTCAAGTGGGTCTGCATGAACAACAGCGTAGCATGTCATATACCATAACACCGAATTCAGATGATTTGGCTACATTTCATTGCAATTATCTTAGAAGAATATACTACTGATGTCAAACAGCTGCACATTCATCCAAATAACAGTAAAGAGCAGAGACACTCTTCTTTAATGAACTGACACCATGGTTATTAATGGTGGAGAGCCATAATGAGTTTCTGTCTTGGAGGATTTTACAGTGGTAAGCAATATTTTGTATTGCAAATTCAAAATATTAGACAGCTTTTTAGAAATTGTTAGCTGCGATATACCATCATTTTTGCTTTGCATTAAACTAATTGGAAAGTGCTATTCCAAAATGGGACATCCACCACTTAGACAAATATACTGGCACCACTACTGACAAAATCAGTAGTGGCATGAATGTAAAAATATGTGTTATTGTTGAAATTAACCGAAGACCTATGCTTGCAAAATGACAAAAAATTAAAGGATATGCAGTAAGCATCTGGTCTTTTGCAATATTGAGAAATGAATTTCAGGTTTTACCCATTTGTCGCCCAAAATGGATTTATGGTGTCTTGGATTCAATCTCTTGACATTGGAACAGCGATTATAATCAGCCTGCTCTAACTCTGCCAAGATGTTCTGCAGATTTCTGTGGAGAGGTCACTTGCACTGAAGAATATAAGGTCAGTGCAATAGTAGAGGTCAATGCTATCCAGAGAGTGAAGAACGAATCCTTAGACAGATAATGGTTCTCATACTGGGATAGAGAAGCCCTCTCCACTCCTCCTGACAGAAAGTAGTGCTTTGGACTGGCTAATGATGCCTTGAATGTAATCATTCCCTATAAGTTTATGATGACAGACACTGACATCAGCTGAACCCACCGTCTTGACTCTGCTTCCTTTTATGTTGCAATCAAATTAAGTGTAAGCAACAAAATAACATGGCATTGCGCAAATATATCTTGAGTGGCTGGCCAGCAATGTTTCACCGTAAAATCTTTATCATTAATGTCAATCTATTAAATGCAGAGCTAAAATTTAGTTTAGCTCTTTTTCTTAGAATCAACAAAGCTGGGAGGTAGAGTCAGGAATGACAGTCTTTTATGGTAAATGACAGCTTGTACTCATTAACTGTGTAAGGTAACATTAGATGGAAGTAATTCAAAAATTATTCAAGCAACAGTACAGACCTTTAAAGGTAAAATTCAGGCCAAAACATGCTAACACTGTAAAAAAAAAAAAAAAACAACAACAAAAAAACAGGATTTGTTGATTTACATAGAAATTCTGGTGCTGTTTTTTTAGGGTGTAATTCTGTTTATCCGTTGATTAACTAGCCCAAGGCAATGAACATAGAGAGCAGTTGCAGATAAAGTGGAGCTTAATGGGAGTGTACTCTTCCTTGTCTATGCTAAATTTCTCACTGTGTGTTTGTTTAGCATTGCTGCAAATCACTGATTCTACAAAGAAGTCCTTGGGTTGACAATAAACCTGACAGCTAACGTTTTAGATCATTGACTTCTTCAATGATTTCCATTGTATAACTGTGACATACATGGATTTGCTTTTAGCTGGTTAGCTTTGTTATAACATAAATACAACATTGCACATTAAAACAACGGCAGAAACGCAATTCATATTACCAGTCCCTGTTTGTGTTAATGTGTTAGGCTGTATTTTTCCTTTAAGTTTCCTTTATGTAGTTGTAATTATTTACTTTTGATGTCTGAAACATCAGAGTCGTGTTCTTGTAATGAAAACATGGGGCTGTAGGTTAGCTTCATTGATGAAAAATGATTGCATTTTGTCCCTCTGCTGCAGTCGCTGAAGCATCAGCTCCCGTACATGCTGTGGTTGAGTATACATACAATCTGTACTCAATCAATCACCCCCTGGAGCCCCAACCAACTGTGCTCAGGTGGTGCTGAGCATCTCTGGGCAGACAGCCAGAGCACTCTAGACACAACATGGACAGAAAGTTTCCAACAATGCCATCCTGCCTGGCAGATGCCATACACTCATACAAAATTCCAATTTAAATACAGCCAAAGCTCATTAGATTTCCTCTCTTCCAATACAAGAGATCAATGAGCAAAAATGTGCACCAAAGTAATGTTTTTTCTACGTTGTGCAACAAAGGACAATGACGTTGTTGATTTATTGATAGAAATGACTTACTGAAAAATAACAGGTTTTTGTTCATGTGCTATCTGTCTTCTGAAAACGGAGCTCATGCAAGGATATCTCACCACTGTAGACCTATAAGTCTGCCCAGGACTCTGAATCATCATCATGGTAATAAAGCAATTAAAATGTAAAATAGTGGAATTTAATCACAGATGTGTGAGGAAATGTAGACTGCAACGTCAGAAGTAATACATCTCTAGATTAAGTACACGACAACCCCCGGGTCATGACTCAAAATCAGGCACTCTCACATTCCTTTCGCTCTCTATCTCTCTATTCCTCTTTTATCTGTCTGTCTTTTCAATAATGTGTTGAAGAGTCGTGAATTGATGAAGATCTCCAAGCCCAGCGGCTTGAGTAGCACCCATAAATTATTCTCCCTTACTGCTGGTCAATATAGTTAATCCAGCATGAAATTATATTTTGTTCAAGATGAAAAAAGAGAGAGCTTGTCATCATTTCAGAATGTTTCAAAATGTGAGGTTTTATAGATGTGAGGTTTTATAGATAAATACTTGCTCACAGCAGGGCCGCGTTTACTTTATTTCATAGCTGTCATAAGACATTATGCACTCCTCCATCACAGAGGCGGGTATGTAAATGCTAGTGTATCAACACTATCTAACATTTGGGGCACTACACCATCTGAAACATCTATCTATTCTCTGTTTCACTTTGCTGTCTGTGCAAAGGAAGATCTTAAGGGTTTTCCTTTTTTTCATCGGCAAATAAAACCAGGTTGCATGTTGAGCAAGTATGCAAACAAGTATTAGTATCCAACAGCAATACTCCAGCAAAACTTCAAGCACAAACAAGTACAAAAAAATCCAGCGTGTATGTCCTTTTGCACTCAAGTTACAACCTGCAAGCTTAATTGTATTTAATTAGGAAATTTGATGGAGCAAACAGGCATGCTTGATAAGATCTATTCATTGGATCTTACATAACAAACTGATGGGTGTTTCTCTGTGTCCTTTTCTAGTCTATGAGATGAGCCCTTGAGGATATGAGCAGAGCTGGTGCCCGAAAACACTCCAGGTGATTAAAGCTGGGCCATTATCCTTTTTTACCCAGTATGTTACATAATACTGTTGATTTTAACGTTGATGCAGACTCTGCAGGAATATGCACTTTTGGTTGAATAGGAGATACCACTTGAGTCTAAGTATCAAACTGACTTTATTTCCGTCTGTTCTAGGACTCAAAGACAAATTCTAACCTAGGTTTTACAATCTGTACAAGTCATCTGATACAAGATGCAACAAACAACCCAGAGAAGCTACATCCAGCCCCTTGTGCCATTCTTTTGTATTATCATTCTGTTCAGCACAACAGACCCACAAAACAAACTGTCCAGGAACAGCAGAACAAGAAAGGTTTTTTAGTGTTTATTGTAACCCCATGCCTTTTAATAACTGAGAACCAAACTCTGCACATCCATTTCCAAAGTCCTGTAGCAATCCAGCTTGTGACACAGCACAATAGTGAGGTGCCAAGTGATAAATTGCTGGGCTTTTCTGGACCCTATAGTATTATCATTCCTCCAGTGCATCAGGTAAAGCTTATATAGGCCAGAATTAGAGGGATATACCGAGTTGAAGTGGATGTTAATAAACAGGTTCACCTGAACACAGTCACCAATCCTGTTTAACATGTAGTGATTAGACAAGCTTAGCTGGTTAAGCCTAATCCTCAGCGTTGTAATCCTTACAGTATTTCAACATATCAAACATTTAATTTCCAGCATAGTGGAAGTCTTTATGGTAAAGCAAGAGATGCACATTGCAAATTGTATTTAACAGAATAAAAATACAATGCGATCTGTTAATATAAGCACAATAGACATGTGTTTAGCAGATTCTGCATGTTCTGCAGCATCTTTTGTGCATGGAAAAAACTCTGCAACATAATAGGTAAGAAAACCAAAATGATAATAGAAAGTCCCATTAATTTCTCTGTGCAAACTAAATTCACAGGAGATAGGACGTCAATGTCCTACCTTCTATTATGGTAAAGAAAAAATGTAAAAATGAATGCCGCCACATCAATAAGTAATTACAGTGTATCTAGGCCTACACTAACGTGAGTCCCCAATGAACAATGAACAATGAACATGAAGAAACATTTAAGTTAATGGCTGTGAATAATATTCCAGAAAGCCTTTTCCATGTTTACCAAAACACAGAAAGCCTGTTGGAGCACATGACCCTCATGGTTTGAAGCAACCTGCCTGGCAGTTCAAAAAGTCCTTATAAACCAAAAATAGATTTAATTATGAAAATGATTACATTAGGAGCAGGGGAAGGTGCTTCATTTGATCATGCCACCATGAGTGTTAGCTGTGGGAGAAACTAATATTGACAGGTTAAGCATTGCTCTGGGTGAACACAAAAGACATTTGGGGATTTCACTAGTGGCAATTTTGGGGTGATGGCAGCCTGTCATAGGTTGCCTCAATAATGAATTTAATCCTCAGTGTTTCCACATTCCACATTTCCCCCCCCAAATAAACATCTTTCTCTATACACTTTCCCAGTTCACCCATTGTGCCTGCTTAGCCTGAGAAGCTGTTTTGGCACATCATGCTGTTTCCTCCATTGTATTTGCACCATTGCCAATTCCCTCTTTTCTAAGGGTGTTCCTTTGTTCCATTCTGGTTTGCTTATGCCAAGACCAAGACCTCCATGACCTTGCTGCACGTGCCTTACAATATCTCAAGGTTTCAGTGCCAATTGTGCTTGCTGAGCTGTTTTTTTGTTTGTCTTGTTTTGTTTTTTTGTGTATTTTTGTTTTTTTATGGGTTAGTTTTTCACTCAGTTGTTGTTATAGGTCCTACTCTTAGTGTTGTGTCCTTAGATTCCATCACTGTGAACTCTGGCCTCCCTTCACAAGAAAATCTTTGATTCAGAGAGTGAAAACAAAGTGTTTCTGCAGCTGGACATCCCTTTAAAGCTATGGTATCACCTTGTATAGGGAGAACTCAGAGTGATCCAAACAAATCAAATGACAAGGGCATAGCTCTGATTAATTTGACTTGAATCTATGAAGTAGTTCAAATGCGCATGCCAGCATACATGTCAGATGATATTAGCAATCTTTTTTGTCATAGTGGATTAGTTCAACTCACGTCCCACGCTATCAAGGGAGCCTATCTTTCATTGTCTTTGATTGTGGAATCAGAGCTTTGAAGATAGATATCAGTAATGGACCAGCAGACAAGCTTTTTACTCCATGTTCTTGAACCCTTATCAGAGGAAGAGAAGTGTCATAATAAATCTGAAATTTATTTCAAAGAAATAACATCCCTGAGTCTTACCTGTTAACAAATTAAGGTTTGCTAAGTTAGGACTGGTATTCCCACAGAGTACCCAAGCATGGTTTAAATTTATGCTGCATTTAATGGGATGAATAAGAAATCTGAACTGACTTGTGTGTCTAGAGACTGAAGGTTGCACAGAGTCAGCAGCAGGGAAATAGCTGATGGAGATGTTGTGATAGATCCCAGTTCAATAAAGTAAACTCTCAGGGACTGTGCTGTTCAGGTAATGTCAGAGAACAGAGAGTTCAGACACCATCACTGTCACATCAAATGCTTCTAGTCTACAAAGAATGGGACACTGTCATTTGATTGAGGATAGTTTTGTTGTAAAGTTGTATCCACATCCGCCATCCACACACCTGCAGAAAGTTGGCTCATGATGAAGATAGGAGACAGAAGATGACAGAAAATGAAGACCTGCATTGTCCTTTTGGAGCACTGAGAGAGCTGTCGGCACTTAAACAAAGCTGGAAAGAGACTTTGCATGAGCTTATTCCCACTCTGACACTTTTGGACCACAGATCTGGAAGACAGCCACAGAGAGGAACTAGGCATTTGTTCGTTATTTGAAATGTGACCTATTTTTTCTCTAATAAGTGTCCGGTGCCACTGTCCAGAGGTGATTTTGCCTCCCCAGCCTTTGCATATTTAACTGCAACTCTCTCATATTCTCACCACTTATCCATTCCTGATGGAGCAGGTGAGCAGCAAGCATCTTGAGCAGTTTGCAGAACAATGGCAGAGGAACGCCCTCCACCTTGCTGAGATCCAAAATGTAAGAGGACTAGCAGCTGGCTATTCGAACCTATTGGACCCAATAACCAACCCATCCCAAGTTGGTTCATTCTCAATGAAATGATGTAAGAAAATGATGAGGTTAAGGCCTATGTTTTGGCTTTTGAACACACTGGCTAGTGCTGGCCAGACAACATGTGGGCTGATCTGATTGGTCCATTTTTCACTGGACCTGCCTGATTGGCTTACCTTGATGTCCTCCCAGAGCAAACCTAAGTATTGGCATCCCTGAAAAAGGAGATTTTGGCCAGATATGTGAACAGTCTTCTGATGTCTACTGGAGCCCTGATATTATGACCTCGCCCAGTAAGCCAAGGCCTGACCGACTAATGACCCAGATGGGATTAGAGTAGTTATGGACAAGGTAATTACCCTATGATGCCGGGAAGATAGTGAGCCTGAATAATCCATCAAGTATTGATGATCTGGTAAGTCTCACTGAATGTGAGCAATTCATGCTTTAAATGTTGAAGTCCATCAGAGGCAAGAAAGCCACCAAGAAGGCCAGACAAGAGAAGAGGGAAAAAATTGAGGGAAAGAGGGGTCTCAATGTGTTGAGGAGGTTATGGGACATAGTTACCTACTGATTGAAGGAAGTGCTTTGAGTGAGAAGAAGTGGATCACCTGGCTAGGAAATGCCCCTTAAAGGTCAATACCAGTACTGTTTTGATGTCTCATTACCAGTTCATAGGTTTGTCTATCACAAACATCAATTGCATATTATAGAATATGCTTTGGTAGCTTAGAAGTCAAGGCTGTTTATCCCAATTCACAACCATTATCGTTCAAAAAATGTGATAATGCACTGGTAATTTCATTTTGTGATTACTTATTTGCTAAAATTACTGTTTTACTCTGTTATAATCACTTAAACTTTACTGTTATGTTAAATGCTTGAAGAGGTTCTCAATGTTAACTGCCACTGCTCCAGTGAGACATAAGGGATGAATAGTAAGCCCTTCCTCTGTTTCTAGTTTACATTATAAGGAATGTGATTCCTTGTTCAGCAGTTCAATCACTGTGGTTCAGCCAGTTTGTGGACCTCCACTATATTGAGCTGTTCCTTTCAAGTTTCACAGAGAAGTTTTTCCCTTTTTACACATTTTTTTCAATGCTAAGTTTAATTTTTTTTAATTTGCTAACTAAAAATTCAATCAATTGAAAATAAAAAGAAAGAACGAAAGAAAGAAAGAAAGATGTATAAAGTAGTTAGTACTGTTTAGGAGGTGATCCAAAAGATGCTGTGGCCAGGGGTGGGGGGGTTAAATAGCAATTGGGCCTGTCCAGCTGTCCTGGTACCCAAACCAGACTCCATAGAAAGGATTAGTGATGAATTCCAAAAATTACATTTCAAAGTTTGATGCTTATCTCATGCCCAGTCTTGAGTGGTGATTTACTGTCTTGGAGAATTCTCCTATATCAGCAGCCAGGACTTCACCAAAGTATTTTGGCATTTCTTCCATGGAGAAGAGTTGCATTCACCACACCGCACCACACCACACAGTTTTTTTTCCCCCAGATGTAAACTTGCATCTCCTGCCCTTCATGTTTTTGATTACTGTATTGCACAAGCTGCTCATCACCCACCCATTTCCATAACATAGTCTTTCAGAGATAGACTGTAGCCTGCTGATTTACACAAGATATGATGCAATTTCCTGCATCATGCTCCAACACATTTCTAAGGATCAGCTACAAAACCTGTCAGGCCAGTTCTGCAGCTTCTTGAGCTGTGCCAAAATCTTCTACATAACTGTACAAACTCTGGTATGCAGATAACAGTGCACATGATATAATGCCCAAAAAGTACCAAACATGGTTGGTAAATGATGCTCACACTACTGTCACCTTAGTTCTTTATATGCTAAAATGGTTTGCATCACAGTTCAGTATTTAATGTAAACTTAAATATGATTTTGAAAGTCAAATCTGTTTGAAACTATGCAATGAAGGACAAATACAAACCTGCTCATGCAAGAGCAGCTGATTCACATTTTTTTTTTTTTTTTTTTTTTTTTTTTTTTTTTGGGGTTTTTTTTTTTTTTTGGGTTTTTTTTTTCCCCC
>OMKZ01003582.1:50549-63432 GCA_900302535.1 Neoniphon sammara
TTCTCTTTTTTTTTTTTTTTTTTTTTTTTTTTTTTAACTGGGCGTTTCCTGCTAATTCACACTCACTGCTATCACCTTTACTCGGCTTGTTTTTTGCAAGAGTAGACTGACACCACTGGGCGGCATACAAGGGCTTGCAGCAGAATACTCCCCCGTCACCAGCCCTCCGCCCCCCCATGGCTTAATACTCACTTACAGGAACACTGCGGCTCTTAGTGCCCAACCAGTCAGGTCAGGGTGGGGGTGCACTGCAGCACAGAAGGCTTGCTTCCACTATTGTGGAGGCAAGTCTGACTCAGATTTCCCTATATTATCTTTGAGGAAGGAGACACTTTCTTTTTTAGCCTTTGCTTTGACATTGTATAGTGTATAACACTATAGCCAAGATGAAATATTAACTGAACAAAACTTTGTGAATTCACCTGTGAATGTTATCTCTATTTTATAATAATATATTACATTGTGGATGATAGGACATTTATGGTCAAACCCATCTTGATAAACTCCCCCAACCTCCCCAACACTGAACCCCCCCATCATCCAAAGCTGTACACTGTTGTATTGCTGTGTGCTCGCCACACTCTATCTTTGTGTGACTGTACATGTCAGCACAGGTCTGTGTGTCTCTGTTATCAAAACAATCATATTACCTCTCCTTCGAGACATAACGTTACCCATGCAGTTTGCGGCTGAAAGAGGTCTTCCAGCTTGGAGGTTAATCTGGGATTTGTGCCTGCTGTATGAATCAGCATTAAGCTCCTGACATTGACATAATAGTAAGTGTGCGTTCACAGACACAGTTTAACAGAGTAATGGAGATCTCATTGCTGATGTCCATGGAGCCTGTCTGGAGGAGGCCCGACTGCCGCAGTACTCCGTCTGCTGTCCTCATCAGCCCTGCTATCAGGCAAGGCGGCGGAGCTGACCCCCATCTGATATCAGCCTGAGACTTACTCCTCTGTCCCCCTGACCCCTTGCCATGATGCTCAATAAGAGGAGAGGAGAGGAGAAGAGAGGAGAGAAGAGGATATAAATAGAAATGCACAAGCCATTTTAAGTTTTGATGCTCATGTGGATTTTGTTTTTTTCAAAGCAATAGTTCGTAAACAAAATAATAATTACAGTCAAAACATTATGAGTTGATGTAATGTACTTTTTACACATAAAGTTAATGGAATATGGGACATAGCCCAGAAAACCAGGACCTATTCGGGAAGCAAGGAAGAAAAGAAATAGGAGTTGAAAGTAAAATATTTTTCTAAGGCAAACTTATGCCTGATAAATATTGATCATTCAGAAAGCAGAAAACACAATATTGATTCTATCTTTGAACAACTGATTCCTTCTTCCTATAACATTTTAAATTTTTACTGCTCTCAGGAAATGATTTAGTGTTTATGGGGCAAGAAGAATATTAAAAAATATGTTTAATATTTGCAAATCATAGAATAATATGCATCACTGCACATTATCACAAATGTTAAAATTAAAAAAAAAAAAAATCAAATATGTAGCTCTTTCTGGCTGGGAAAGCTCAAATTTCAAAGCAGGGGTTTTTCAGTGTGATTCCGCTTATGTGGAAGGTGCTGCTTTCATTTTCTTCTCCTGAATCAATTCAGTCAGAGCTACAGAGAACATGAACTTGTGGACAATTACCCTGCTGACGAAAAGAAGAGTCAAATCAACGGCTAGGTAATGGTGTTTCGTTTTCATTTCCTCTCAGTAGCTTCAAAATAAACATGATAATCACTCTCACACAATTATAGCCCAGCACCACTTTTTACTGAATGCTCCTCTAAATTTACCATTGAGGGGAACCTGAACATCCACGCTCTTAGTGTTGTTATTTTTCATGACTATTGCAATTACCTGTGAAAGGAAGCTGGATCACTGTTTTGTTTTGTTTTAAAAGCATGTGACAGGCTTTAATCAGCCGAGTACACAACACAGATCAAATCAAAAGGTGCTCAAGATATTTCCCAGAAACCTTGTTGAAAGTGCAAATGCTGTTTCAGAAGTTTGCCCTTACATGGAATCAAAAGTTGAAGAAAACTATATAAAGTACTGCAAATTTGGGATCTTAATGATTACTGAATGCGCTGAAACTATGGACAACATAATATTGTTTTTTGATTTATATATGCATAGTATGCATGTGGTGTGTCTCAGGCAACTTACAATTACTTAATAATTATATAATTCAGTGGGCATTAGCTGCCACCAGCGTTCATCAATTATAATTTTGAAAGTAGTCTCCACTCATCCTTGAATTACATCAAGGGACAGTGAGAGCTTGTCATGCATATAAAAAGTCATTTATAAAAAAACATAACAATGAATTAAAATAAGTCATTTTTTAAATCATAAACATTTTGTAGACCAACAGACATTTGCTATGAAGTGTGTGAGATCTGATAGCTAAAGCCCCTAGCTTTAATTAGCTCACAACACTGGGCATGAACATTACACCAATTATCTTTCTGCAGGCATCCACTGGGAGGAAATGTTACCCATGGCAGATTCTCTATAGGGGCTGCTCTGGCAGCTGCATGTCTAATTACACCTATGGGGAGAAACTCTTGGATACCAGAATGGTCCGATTTATACTCATACTGGGCAATTAACAGCCCCTATACGCCCATGGCAATGATTTTTGAGCATTTAGCTGTGCTATTCATCCAAAAGTGCATATGTCATGGGCAGAAATGTACTCTCCAGAGAGTTACACCTCCTACAGGAAAATTTCTCTGGCCCAATGTGTCCAACGCACATGAGGCTTAACCTTCTCTCAGCCCTTCACTCCACATGTAGTGCTTAATTGCATGAATATTTCAGCAGCTACTGTAAGTCGTACCACATGTTGTATCAGCAAGATCCCAAGTTTTCAGATACGCAGCTGAATAATTGATCTTAAACACAATTTTGTGTATTTCTCTCTGTTTCGTGTGGCGCTCGGATATCACAGCGCACAAGGCGGCTCACTGTGCTGTTTTGTGGGCTAACATTTTTTCTAAAGTTAGATTACTAAAGTCAATCTCTTTTTTCTTCTCTTTCGCTCTTTCAAATAGGAAACAACACACGCACACGCTTTAGAGTATTGAATGGGTCACTCATAAATATTCTCTTTCAAAGGTCAATAGAAGATCTATCTGTTTGGCGTGTTCTCCCATATTTGGCCAGAACAAAATGGAAAATGAGAAACCCGGCATTACATATTTCCATACACCACATGTAAAGCTGCGAATTGCGAATGTGAGCTGCAGATGAGATGTCTACACCATTTTCAATATTTTTCCATTTAAAGTAATCAGAGATTAAATTTTCAAAAGGTCAGCTGGCATAACACAGCCCAAGGCAAACTTGAGGCCTACCGTTTCAGGAGGGGCGATGTTCAATAATGTATGACTGCATGCTGTTTCATTACAAAAAATCCCACTTCAGCAATGTCTTTGATGAATATCCCATTATTCAGATAACCCTTTTATGCAAATAAAATGTCAGTGTTTTGACTGTTTTTTGGCTAGAATTCAGAATTAAATGATTCAGTGACCATTTTTCAGCTGGCTGGCTTTGAGACCGACTGCACCCCACAGTCAGCCCACTCATAGTAAAATGGGATGACACTCTGGAGCTATTTCAGCATTACTGATGATTATTCAGTGGTTTGTCATACATTTGCATGCAAGGAGATTGGAACAGCCAGTAATTCATGATAAAGCACATAAACAATAGACTGTATGTTTTTACTGGACAGATTGGATTATTATATTCCTGCTAGTCATCATCAAGACTGTCATCATCTAGTCATCATGACTAGATGATGACAGTCTTTGTTATGGCCTGCTTTCATTAAGTAATGCATACAAATAAATTGTTAATTGTCACAGTGCGCTATATGAGATTTGCCTCGGAGGATACTGATGTTTACAGTTTCTTCAAGAAAGAATTTTTCAGAGTGTACTTTACTTTAGTTCCAATAGTATGTCAATTTACCCTTATGGATAAGCCTCATATTTATTTATCCATTCAGCTGCCATGCTCGGATGAATGGGAAGAAAAGCCTCTGGGAACTCAGAATGCAAATGAGACTGAAAATACTTGGACACATGCCGTGTCAGAAATGATAAGTTATAATATTTTCTCTTCCAGTTTCCCGGTGCCCTCCTAGACCCCAGATTACTGACAGGCCACTTCATATTTCCAGATTTTGAGTGAAAGCAAGGTTACTGTCCTCACCCCTAGCAGATGACCACAGGTGACATCCTTTTGATAGAGGAGGTCGTGGTCTCACCTCTGTCCCCCTGCCACTTGGCAGCCTGCCTTTTTTCAGACAAGGTCTACACAAGCAGAGCCTTCACACTCCTGTCTCGTGCGCGTGATGGCTGACACCGAGGGTGGTGCCCTCTTGCTTGTTTGTTTTTAAAGCAGTTGCCTGAGTCAAATGCTGTAAACTCACACTGAATAAAAACAAAAGTGGACTCAGGTACAGAAAAGATTTGCAGCCAATACAACTCAACTAAAAGACTGGGTGTTAGCTACAGATGGCTACTGGTAGTTGTGGCATATTGTGGCGTGAACTGGGACAGAGTGCATATATACCAAAATATTTTATTGTTTACATCTGAAAAAACATACTAAAGAATGCATACCACATGCAAATTTGAATGGACCTCAAGTTGTAACTTTTTTCACTGATCAACAAGGAATTTAAAATGCAAAGTCTACAATACCTGACCTGATTGCCTCATGGTCAATTAAGGCTTAGGGGAAAACAGATGAGATCAATGTTGTTCTTCCAGAGGAGTTAATAGAGAATTAAGAAACATGAGGAAATGTCTAATATCTCCCACCATTAAAAACTTCTGGGCTTGTGTGGGTGTCTGTGTGTAAATAAAAGAGGGCAATAATAAGCTCCCTAGTCCTGATAATTGCAGTCAATTTAGCTATGAGTAGATGTGAGGGTGAATGGAGCTGGTGTTATCTACATGGGAACAGCCTGTGATAGTAACGCAGAGTCCCAGGGTCCTAGGAGACTAATAACACAGTAGGATTACTGAGCGCTCACTCTGCTTGCACCAAGGACATTTGCCAATAACAACTTTATCTGCCTCCTCCATGCGCCTTGGGTTCTGGCATTTGTAACCGCTGGAAATTAAGAATCGCTTTGTTTTGTCTCCAAGCTGGGGATTGCTGACTGTGGTTGTAATCAAGAAAAAAAAATGACAGATTCTTTCGAAAATGTTTTTGATAAAACCTTGAGCAATTTCATCGTGTCACTGCCATTTTGCCACGTCCCTATCAGCTGATTAATCAGGGAGACTTGTTACATGGACATAGCCATTGGAGGTTTCAAATTATTTTCTTGTGTATTTTCCCAACAGGTGATTGCAATCCTCATCTTTCATGGGGATATTGTAATTTTTATACCTAATAACTACATAACAGGTGACAAAAGGCCTAAAGACTTTGATTTGCACAGATTTGGCAAAGTCATTTTAACCTCCATCATTTCCGTGCTCATGTCTCAAAATTACTTCACATCTCTCCAAAATCTCTTATAATCTATATGCTAATGTGAAGACATTTCAGCAAGCATAAACATAGCACCCATCTCTCAGAAAAGCATTAAGCCCGATAATTATCTCTATCATGTCCTTTTACCTTCTTTGTCTGTGTAATTCTGGAAAAGAAGGAAAAATGATCTATTCTAATTTGAACTCCACTTTAAGTATCATGCTGTCTTGCTAGTAGTTTCACATCATTTTTTTGAATTGAAACACACAGGGAATCTATCATGAAACAAGGTTGAGAAACTGGCTCATATCTCCTGTAAAATATATAATCATGACAGTTCTTGTCTTTTGTCACAGAGTTTGAGAGTCTCCTCCATTCTGCAAGTGATCTGGATGTATATTGCATACTGATGCCCGATGACTCGCTCTCTCTCTCTCTTTCTCTCCCTCTCTCTCTCTCTCTCTCTCTGTCAGTCTCTCTCTCCAACACCTAAGGTGAAAATGCAGATGTTCTCCTTTTAATGTGTGCGGTTGCGTCACACTACATGTTAAGAAAAACGCTGCTTCCCTCCCCTGAAATGAGCCAGATGCTCCTGACATGGTTGTGCCGTGGGGAACACCTGACATTAACACAGTGTTCTTCAGGGCTGTGTTTAATATGTATAGGAGCCCTTTTCTCTTTTAGAGGATAGACCCCCACATCGGCATGTCTCACCATTTCACTCTCGCTTAAAGAGATGAATTCAAACAGTGACCTCATCTAGTAGCTCACATGCGCGCCCCTGAGGTGATATTAACTGAAGTGCAGACCGAAGTGCTGCTAAAAAACTGGCAGTAGGTTTAAAATTTGTTTAAACATAGTCATTTCTCACATGCCAGTTGGTGCTTGTAGAGTGCAAACTGCGCACTCAGTCTTGTTCCATGCAGGCTAAACTAACTTTTCAATCTAATTGCAGCCTAGGGCTCATCTACTCTAGCTTAGAGATATCAAAGGGGATCTCAGTGGATGGGTCTCAAAAATTCCCCCCAACTACAGTTTCCATAGAAACCATATGAAATGCCAGGTACTGTGGCTCCCTATTTTTCCAAAATGGGTGAACCTGCCATCAAAATAGGCAAGAAGATATACTCAGAACAATATATTCTCATCTACAGTAAAACCTGCCAACTGTTTATCAAAGGACGGAGCAAATTACAAAACACAGGTGACATACAGAGAAAAAGAAGACAAACTTGGTGCTCCACACTTATGCTGCAGTGGAAGTGATTATAGTTGGCTTCATTTGGTGCTCAAGACTGAACTGCAGCAAATTAGATGTGCAAGGATGCCATGAGTGAATGTGTATGAGTGCTAGTCATAATCCATTATTCCCAGATTGTCTTTGATATTGGTGTAGACATGCTGGTTAAAAGTTGGAGATGTATTCAATTAAACCACAATGCTGCACAGTTTTCCCAAAAGGCACTATGCTAATTTCCGGTTAAGTCTGTTTGACATACACAACTGCCATAAATGATTGGAAGGTTACGCTGTGTAGATGTGAGCTTAGTCTATGGTTGAGCCTGCTTGTCGCTGACAGAATAAGTTCCTTTCAATTATAGTGACATAAAGTGTCTCAAAGATGATAAGAGACTGAGCATATGCCTCTGAATGAAGTGCTGAGGGTTCGTACAGTGACTATGAGCCACTCTGTGTCTCGCTCAGACGGTGCAATGTGAATTTGGAGCTTTGTGTTATGTTTGATCTAAAACTGGTGGCAAAGATTTCATAGTGGGGGCATTTATTGCTCTGTAGACCACTTCAGCAGCAAACTAATTACGGTATATAAAATGGCAAAATGTAGTGTACATTCCTATACAGCCTGAGTGCACCTGCTGCTTCTAAAACTGATTTCCAGACTCAACCTGTCACCCCATATCTTAGGTTTGTACAGTCTAATAGCCCAGAATCTATTCCTCACCACAGCCTTGCAGCCCACTTAGTCAACAGCAATTAAAAAGAGAGTGCACATGGGTTTAGAGTGCCAAAAGAAATGAATGAGAGGAGCCACTATGAGACAAAGTGTGAAGCACAGTACAAAGTGAGAAGCGCAGTACATCTTTATTACATAAAATACCTAAAAAAAAAGAATTGTATGAAATAGAAATGGTGAAATGGTGTAAGCTGCAGAAACAAGGAGATGTGACATCCTGACTCGGCCAGTCCTGGAGCTGATGGGAGCCTGAATACTGGAGCTCGGTGGCTATTTCAGTGCTTGTTCCCGTCGGGGATGGGTCTTAGCAACATGCCACAGGACATTATTTCATGCATCACTGAGCTGCCTTGAAACTAATGCAGCCAGTTCTTGATTTTTTTTGGCTTCTACAGAGCTGAATTTTTATAGAATATTTTGATACTTTGTCCCTCAAACCATGTATCCCAATATGAGCCTGTTGGCAAATTGGAAACACAAACTTAACAAACTGAGAAATGTGTTCATGCTCTTAGTGAAGGTGCTCCTTGTCACTGACATAGCATCAAAAAGGGCATATCAGATAAAAGCATAGCATTGTACTGCAATTACAGACTATGAAGAATACAAAGCAAACACAGGTGTGCATTTGCATTTTACATGTCCTTTCTTCAAACCGTGGACACAATTATAATCCCTAAAGACAATGGACTTCTCAGAACAATGGCCTCGGTGCAGTTTTACTTCAGATAAAATAGCAATGAGACCTGTAATTTGTGCTTGTAATTATATGCTGTCTTGTCCAGTTCCTACTGCTCCATATGAGATTCCTTACAGATCCATTCCCATATTGATTAAACCCTTAAAAACTCATTTCTTTTCAACAAAATTACATAATAGGAAGTTTTAGTAAAAAAAAAAAAAAAAAATCATTTTGTGGCTTAAAATGGCTCAGATGTAACTCTACACCTTTGCCTTCATTTAGTATGTGCAAATCTATGAATATGCAAATAGTCCCCGCCTCCACCAACTCTGCTGCGCGTATCCTGGCTCAGGGATGTGCGAAAACCGATAAATAAAGTTCTTGTTCTACCAGTATGTATAAATATTTTTCTTAATGTTTCTAAAAACTTTTTGGACATTAATTGTTTTTATTTATTTATTTATTTATTTATTTATTTATTTATTTATTAATTGTCATGATATATTTTATGTCACATCTTATTTTGGAAGTGATTTTCTCTCTATATAAGGCAGATTTAACCTAGCATCACTGTCCTTCCTGGTGGCATATCTGTAAAGCATGATCAGATCTGGTTCAAATATACCAACAAGCTAATTTTTTTTTCCTCATTAGAAACTGTTAACCTTGTGTGTTTACTTACAGTTTTAGATCATGTCACATAAACCAAAGCAAAAGTTACCAACATTTTAACTTGAAAAGACTGTCACAACTGCATGAAGGGCCGTATAAGCCATAATTCACTTCTGCTCTCATGCACACTATCATACTCACATTCACACACTACTATTCACCCTCACATTCGCTATCAACCTCTCTCCCTCTCTCTCCCTCTCTGTTCTGAAGAAGAAGAACAACAAATTTTACAGGATTGTCTACAAGTGGACGTATCAGAATGGTAATTTTTATTTATGTATTGCTCTCTGCAACATTAAAAATATAATGGGTAAGATGAGCCTTCGGGTTCACTACATTATCAATCAGCTGTGTGTTGCTAATGTTAGCAGGACAAGTGGAGCACATAGGATACGTCAGTATAGTAGTGAATTATCAGACAAAACACATTAAAAACAGGGGAAAAATACTATTTTAAATGAAGTGTGTTGATCAGGAGGAGTGGGTCTTTAAAAAGTGATGCTGATCTTTCACTTCTGCCAAACACACTAGCATGTCTATATTTTTATTGTACAGAATAATGAATAGTCTTGCAAATTGCAGATATACAATAATTTATTCTGTCAACTCTTGTCATGATTCTGTTGTCGTCTTTATTGTCACAGTACTCATTTATTACCATCAGATCCAAAAAGATGCATTGTGCTCTTCTGTACAGCTGTTTTTGTTTGTTTGTTTGTTTTTTCTGTTTTGTTTTGTTTTTTGCCTACTAAGACATTATTGCTGAAACACTGAAACATTAAATAAACCAGAAAGCTCAGTGGGGTCATAAGGCAAAAATAAGGTCATGTCTTTTACCCTTACCGGCCTGAAAGAGACACATACACTAATAATCAGACTTGAAAGAGTTTAAAGGTTCTAGGTCTCAAGCCTTGGGTCCTATAATGGAGAAATTTTGTTCAGATTCAACCCTTTGCTCTAATATAAGTCATCTGAGAACAAACTGAGAGAAACTATTTACTTCATACTACACTCCTACTAATGTAATACACATGTATGACACATGTATTATGCAGTAATTATTTAATGCATATGTATATGTAATTTTGTTTGAGTATTAGTGCTTCTAAAACATGATAAGAAAGGTAAAATTTGTAAACTTTTCGAACATCACTGCAGAATACTTGTTTAAAATTTTACAAGTGCTGTATTTTATTGCTGTGGTACCCGTTTTAAAGTGAAAAAGTAAAGCTCTTCACGTGTGAATGTGTGCATACAGATGTTCTGTTGAACTTCTAACTGATGCAGCATGAAATATGTTTTCCTCACAAAGCACTTGTGAGCATTGCAGCTCCAAGACAAATAATACATGACTTAAAGCTGTAAGCAGTAGAATTTAAAGCTTGATGACTTTGGCGACCCCTGGAATCCCTCAGTCACAGTGTTTTGTATCAAATATGTATAAACAGGGGCTGATGTGTAAGGTAAATTGAATATTGGAACAGGAATAAACTTGTGCAAAGAGGCAAGTTGTTTTCCCCATGTTGTTAAGATGTAGCAGTACAATCATAGTGGGTTAAGGATATGGTTATTCTGATTATTCCAGAAGAATAGTTATTTAAACAAGAGCAACAGCTGATACTGCAGCCTAGCTAGGAACTGTGAGACTGTACAGCGTCTGAATTTTGTATTTCTTTGCTTACAGGTGCGCTCCTCTTGTTTTGGATGAGGCCTCTGCTTTGTGCTGTAAGTCAGTCCTGCACAGTCTGTGTGAAATCACATGCAGAGACACCAGGCCTCAATTGTAAAACCGGGTGTAAATTATACACCAAAAGATTATATGGCCTACATATAAAAGGAGGTGTGTATCGCAATACATAATCAGATTTAAAAAAAAACTTGCAATGCTTTCCATCATGCAAGTCTTCTTTCATAAATTTCTGTCAACATGTAATCTTGCACACAAATAGGCCTCATGTCCTATCCCTTTAATTCCTACAATTAGCCATAAAGGGTTAATGAAAGAGCCTTAATGTATACTGATGTGCATGTAAATGTGCTTGTTGTTCCATTCTCTTTGTGTGAGAAAATGAATGAATGTATGTTTGACATGATCTTGAACTGTCACCTTCACACACACACACACACACACACACACACACACACACACACACACACACACGCACACACACACATTCCAAGGTCTTTGCGCCAGGGCTCCCGCTCTTCACAAATCCCAATTTAACCACTGGTAATAACATATAAACCGATATAATGGTTGATGCCAAGAAGCGCGTTGCCAGAACAGAGTGTCAGTGGCACTGGCAGGGCCGAGGGGACACCAGGGCTCTCTCCTCTTGAGAGACGTCTCGCCTCGATCACAAGAAAACCTAATTAGTGGTGTTGTGCCTGAGAAAGAGGGCGACACAGACTTGTTGTCAAAGGAAGACGAGACTGCTGCGGCTGATTCAGGTATCCAAAATGTGCATTTTGTGCATCACATAATCAATATTTCCTACTGATTTAACAAAAAACACACAACAGACTTAAGAACAGACTTGACACGTTTTTCTTTAATTCTCATTCAGACAGGGAGATGCTTTTGGGTTAACTAGATGGCTTTTAAAATAAAAATGATTAAGGTCAAGGCATTCATCTGGGATATTGTGGAACATGAAGAATTAAGTGATAGTGTGAAAGTGAGTGAAGGTGAAAACACTTTACTTTATCATTCACTTTAATAAAATAAATGTCATCGCTTTGCTATAGGAGTTGCCAATTTTCAGTATGCATAAAATCTGTGCACTTATGGGTCAAAGTTTCCATACACACACATTCTTATATCAAGTTTGTTTTTATAAAGCTCCCCCCCTTTTTTTGTGACATACACATCTTTCAAGCCCTGATTACTCAGTTATGAATGAGGCGCATAGAATAAACACATAATTAAAGAAAGAGAATAAACTATTTTCACAGCAATGGGCTTGTTTGTCAGTGATTGTTGGCTTGAAATTAATTTGAGAATTTGGAAAAATATTGTACATGTAAGGGTTTTAAGTTTTTGTTTCTGTTTCCAAGAGTTGAAAAGTGTAAGAACATGTTTCATATGGTGAAGTGGCTGTAGAGATAAGCCTATTTAGATAAAGTATAAATCTATTGCTATTTGCTCCAGGGGTTTAATATTACTGGCCTCTGCCTGGATTTCAAAGCCTAGATACATACACCCACACATTATACATACATACAGAGAAGCCTCACCATAAAACAGAAAATATTGGGAACTACACAAGCTCTATTGTGATGCAACTATTGCTCTGACTGTAGAAGATAGTGTTTCCTTCAAATGTTAATCAGTGGGTTAACGTAATTAGCCGCTGGTCCAGTGTAACTCCCCGTGTCATATGAAGAGCAGGCCTTTTTCAGAGGAGAGTGATTGCACTTGAAAGTCTGGGAGATTACCACACATAAGCATAGCCTCAGACGAAATTTCCCGCTTGGCAAAGTTGATATTTGCTATGCAATTGGCTTGAAGGTTTTGAAGTTGCTACATAGAAATTTGTGGTTGTTGGACAACACATCTTCAGAGAGGTTTATCTGGAACTCCCCTCATATAGGATTATTTGAATTTATAGTGGACACTCACAGCTATGCCATGTGCACCTCCAGCACACAGGGAGGGAGAGGCTGGGTAGTTTTCCGTCTTGATGGTCTCACTTGTAATGCCATAGAGGAGATTTAAGATTGACCGCATCTGGCAGATTTGACACTGGAGTACAATAACACTCTGCCTGTTTACCTCTGGCCCTACACTGCAGGGGAGTGTCAAGCCCTTGAGATTTCAGCACATCCCACAAGGCCTCATTTGTTGAATTAATTGTCAAGACTCAAGCCTGCTTCTCCTCATGATAAAGGGAATTAGATTGTCAAACAGCATGCTACATTCCATTTGCGGCGTCTCTGCTGTATTGATTTTTGAATTTTGTTTTGAGGCACTGCAGCAGACTGCGTCTCTCCCTGTGAAAACCAAATCGTCTGAGACACATTCACCAACTTTTGAGTGT
>OMKZ01003584.1:5084-18135 GCA_900302535.1 Neoniphon sammara
CATATTTATCATGTGGCTTTCTAATATCCCTGCATCCATAGACGTTTACATGCACCAACACAAAAATGGGACACTCAAATAACTTGAATAATTACTGGTGTGTGAGTGTGTGTGTGTGTGTGTGTGTGTGTGTGTGTGTGTGTGTGTGTGTGTGTGTGTGCGTGTCTATCATCTGTTCATATCTATTCAAATTCAATCCACGGCTTCGCTTTTTAAAAAACAAAAAGTTCCACTCCCTAAGATAGTCATCTGGATAAACTGGCTATGTTGGTCAATAACAACTAATGTCAAGAGGTCAAAGCCAGTAAAGCAGAGCATACAGGCACACCATACATACATAAACAGTCTACAGGAGTGCACACACAAGTAAACACAGAGATACACAAAAATATCTTAAATGTACGGCTAAATCAACATAATAGAAGACTGCATATAGGGTCACGGAAACCTGCACTTACAGTAGCAGTTACACATATACATATACATGTTAAGGCCCCCTTCCCCCTTCTCTAAAATCTCCATAGCTGATGGGACCTAAGGAGGTCAACATGCATCTGAAACTTCCTTTTCTCTCCCCAGAAAAATGTGTGGGACTTGAAAGCAGCAGCAACTCGCTTGCTCTCCTCTCCATAGTTCCTAAAGCCAATGCAGATCAATACCCAGCCATACATACCACAACTGGAACAACTCCTGTCAAAGGTTACTCCTTTTTCTCTGTGTTTCTCTCTTCATTTTAGCTGGGCGGAGGAGGATAAGGAGAGGGAGAGAGAACAAATGAGAGGGGGAGAGGAAGAGGAGACGGCGGTGGTGGAGGAAGAAGAGAGCAAAAAAGAAAAAACCTACGATGATCTCTTCTCTGTGGTTGCGGAACTCTGTGCTAATGGGTTTTGACACATCGCCGGCAGGCCAGAGAGAGAAGGGGCTGGGGGTGAGTCGATAGTGGTGCGCGGCGGCGGCCAGAGGCGAGCAGCAGCGGCTAGGCCAAACCCCTGGTACTAGCATGGGCTGGGGGCCTGACCACTAATCATTAGAAAGTCAATGAGTCCTCTAGCGCTTGAAGCTACGCTAGCCTTCCCAGGGAGCCACACTACTAGTGAGGGGCCTACCGTGCACATACATGTCTACACACACACACACACACACACACACACACTCACAATATATACACCTGACACAGCTGCCTCCTGCATACATGCCAAGCAATGATACACTGGTGATAGGCACACACGAGTGGGTGCCTGTAACTGGATACATATGTTAAACGTGCACGCTCACATACACACGCATGCAACACATTTACAGACACACACAAACTCACACACATACATATCTATGTTAAGTTCAAGTGCAATACAGAACACATATACAAAACTTACACACACACACACACACACACTCACAATTTGCTTCTTGATGTGTGCCATGTCAGCTGGCAGCCGTCTGAAGCCTTTAATGCTGTGGCTCAGTTATTAAGCCCCCCCCCCTACCCTGTATACTGGACACCGGCTCTCCTGAGACGCACCGCAAACTGCTCCCAGGTCAGATTGGGGCCCGGGTGTTTCACCTGGCCCCCATGCATTTTTAACTGCTTCAAACTGATCCTGACATGCAGCTTCAGACTAGCCTACAAAATGAGGTAGAGTTTCACTAATTGGCAGAGTTAATTCCTGGGAAAGTTAATGTGAATGCATTAAAGAGATGGATTTAAGTCGTTTTTATATTTTGGATATCCTAAGTATAGACCGAGTCACAATGTTCGTTTACAAAAACTTCCAGGTAGAAACCTGCCACGTTACATAAATACAATTTTAATGGCACGGATCAAACTGGACCAAATAACAAGTAACAACTGAGATATATTTTCAAGCCAAGAGAAAATGGTTACATCTCATTGTGTTTGGGGGTGCCGGGTCACAATAAAGAGTGGAGAAGGGGTTGGATTTTTGTTAGATTTCCATCTGAAACAGCGAACTCGCTCAAAGAGAGCTTTGGATTCAGTGTCTGAGGTACGAGGCAAAGAGAGGAGACCCTCCCTTTTCAGATATCAAAGCTGCTAGCTAAGAAATACAGAACATAAAATAATCACACCAGAAATCTCAGATTGGTCGGACCACCTTGTTTAACTGTATATCTTTGAACCTCACAGTTACGACTGAAAACAACCACAGAAATAACCAAATCTGTCGATTTCACAAACCTTCATGATTAAAACTTGCTGCCAGTTTTCTAGCCAGAAGTCAATATTGTTGTTAACAAAACATCATAGTGATTCGGTCTATTGCCAGCTGAGTTATCGATGCCCAGTGCGTGTGTGTGTGTGTGTGTGTGTGTGTGTGTGTGAGATAATTGTGTTATTATGCTTAAAAGTCATCGGGAAGCTTTGAAAAGTTTTGTACGAAAAGCAAAAATATCAGTGAAAAAAGGACAAAAAGAGGACACACTGGTTATTACTGAAGAGGAAAGTGACGTTAAATAGAAGTGCATAGATGTTTATTTTATTCTCTAAGTACAAGTAAGAGTGCTTAATGTTGACTGCATGTCAATACAGAGTCCTGTTTATGAAGTGTTAATAAAATCACATTTTCAAAACTGAAAAAGAATCATCCTTTGTAACTGCATTAATGCTTGGGTCTGAGTAAATTAATCTGATAGTAAGTCAATACAAAAGTACACCACTTGAATAAGATCCACTTTGTCTGTGTGTGCATAAGCAACCATATACAAACACCTGGACAAGTGAAATAAACCAAAATAGTGCAAATCTACAATTAAATCAATAGCCTTACAGCTTTTTACCCTCTCTCTGATCAATATGCATGCAATCAAACTTTTTGCTGGCATTACCTCCACCACTATGCACATCGATTGAATCCATTGATCCAAACTCTCAGACCCCTTTTAGGGGTGGAAGGTAGGGATATTATGGCCCTACAGACCCCATCTGGCCATCTTTGCGAACTTTGACCTTTGTGCTAATCCTCAAACAAAAGCTAGAACTTATTGGAACCTATACAGTCTGACCTGGACTGGTCCCAGGGGGTCGGATGCAACAGCAGGGTGCCAAAGTAGACTAAGACCTGGGCCAATGCCCCCTTCTGGGGTCTGGCCACCACTGCAACAAGACCAAATGGGAGGTTTGTGACTATTAGGCTAAGCGGGAAAACTTAGCTTTTACCTTGATTTAGATAAAAGAATCCTGGTGGGTTTGTGTCTTTGGTGCAAGTTTGTCTAATCACAAACAAGAAAAAACACTGGATGGACTCAACAGATGACAGCAGGAGAAAAAGACACATTAAGACAGAGCAGCAGACAGGGAGAAAGACAGAGAGAGCAAGGAAGGGTCGGAGAAGGTGGGGTAGTCAGAACCGGGGTCTAGCGGGGGGATTGGCGTTCGCTGAGGCTTCTCACAGATGCACCGCCAAGCCCTTTGAAGGGATTATTAACACATTTTGATTACTCTGGTCCAGTTGTCACAGAAAATATAACCTCCATCAGGACTATAAAATAGGCGGCCCTTTTCTTCTCTAGCATCCCTCATGTCGTCCCTCCCCTCACTCCCCGCCGGCCCTCCCGTCGCCCTGGGCCGGCCTGACTCAAAGCAATCCACTAATTACGGTCTCAGACATCTTGGAGAATGGACTGACACACTATTAGGCTGATAGAGAAAAGAGACAGCCTCCGCAGTGCACACATATGGGTGGATAGACACACACACACACACACCACTGGCACTCAATCTCAGACATGCACTGTGCAGCTTTTTAAGAAACTTTCTATACCTTGACTAACTTCTGTCCAAATCCTGTATTTATGAGTATACATTACAGATAGCATTAGTAAAAAGAGATAATAAGAGAAAATAACTAAATTATAACATTTAATAAACATTATATAAATGGTGTTTTTCCCAGTACTGACATGCCAATCGCAATGCTTTAATCTGAGCTTCTGCAAAGTTCACATAAAACAGCTATGTTTCATGTCAAAGGTCCTGAAGGCGTTCTACACCTCAAACAGCCCAAGCAGACTGACGGCTCAATTTCTACAATTCTTCAGTCCAGTGCAATAGGCCTCCTCTCCATTGATACCACTGAAACTGAGACATCCACCCTGTCCCATTAATGGTCAGCTTTCCCATGCCGCTAGTTGCAACGATTGTCCAGGTCCTACCCTGCTTTTAAAAACCAGTTGGGATCAATTAGGAGTTTGTGCTGACCACTAATGACACCGAGTCACTGTTAGCCCTTCGGTAAGAAACCTAAGAAAGCGTTTTGTCCATATTTTTGTCCAGAGGAGTTGACACTGGGGACGGTGATTAGCACTTGGACACAGGCTGTAGCCTTTTATCCGTTGTTGTGTTTTGTGCTCACCTGTTCCTCAAAAAGCTGATGGTCGCAAGAGTGGTCAGAATAATGGGGTCACCAGAATTGATTTTTACCTCTTTTTCTGGCAGGATTTTGGCCAAGTGATCTCCTAGAGCACAGGGTCACTAGTAATCACAGCTGACATAATGTGACAGATTGAAAATTTGAGCATCCCAGTATTATTATACATGTATTATAAATGTGCTTGTGCCTTATGAATAAAGTGACCGTCATCTTTGGAGATGGAGATGGATCTTTGGAGATCATCTGTTGTAATCACAATGAACTACAACTACATCCCAATAATAGTGGCTAACCAGAACCTGACAAGTGGATAAATAAATAAATAAATAAATCAATAAATAAATAAAGAGAGAGAGAAAGAAAGAAAGACTAAATATATAGAAATCTGAAGCAAGCAGGTTTTTCGGTTTGGGCATCAATGTGAAGTTTTACTAACATCCCTTTAAAACCTGGTGATTAAGGTCCTAGGACCACCTCAAGAACTGAAGGTTTGTCTTTGATGGTTTTCACAGTCTAGTATCAAGAAAGCTGCAGGAATTGGTGCCCTGACACCCACACACAACCATGTAATCCTCAAAATCTAGCCCACTGGTGTTTTGTTTCCCCCCTCGTCCTCAAACTAACAGGTGAGGGAGAATACTTTAAATAATATTGTTGATAGTGAGTTAATTTTCTTCACATATTTGTCCATGTCAACCTCAGACCGAGGCTACTCAGTCTATGGTCATTACCAGCATTGATGATTCATAGAGACCTGAATTCATAGATGCAAAAATATATTAACAGGGATGTATTTTATAGTTTACATTTGGGTCAAAAGTATAAATTATGGGCTATATTTTCAAGATGAAGGAATGCAGGGGAAGTCACCTGAGATATCTGGGGAGTATGAACCTAATTTTTGGATATATTTGTACTAAAAGCAAAATTGAAATGTTGCTTTGTCACAGTCCAAAAAAAAAGAAGAAGAAGAAGAAGAAGAGCAACGCTCACAGTCAAAAAAAGATAAAGTCTTAGGAAACGATCTGTTATCCGATGTATTCCCCTTTTTGAGTGGATGGTCAGGGGACAAAACTCCAATTTCAGGAATCACAGAGGTCATCTGAATCAGTGTAGATCTTGCACGGTTCTCCATGAGAACTGTAGGCAAAATCAACATCCTGAATCCAAGACTCTGTGAAATCTGCTACAACATATTATTCAAACACATTCTCTGATTCATCAAATGCCAAACTGACCAGAAGTTTGAATCTTAAGTTGATATTCAGTTGATTTTATCTTTAAAAACAAAGCAGCCAACTTGGTGTCTTGTTAGTGTTTGTGCTTTTGACTTCTTTTGAGATGCACACGCCTACCCAGCTTCTCACCCTGTCACTTCAATACTAAATGAAAAAGATGCTAACAGACAGGAAAACACACATTTCCTCCCTGAATAAAGCCTCTTTTCCAGGAACGGAGTTAAGAGATTCTTAGGAAAAACACTGACAAAAAAGAGAAACAAACTCGGCACTGTCTGAGAGAGAAAGGAGTGAATCATTTGAACAGCAGAGTGGATTTGTGAACCCTCACACTATTTACTATGATAAGCAAGGCATATACTACTTGACAGAGAATCCATGTCTTTGTGGACCATTAACTACATATCCTGGTTTGTGAAATGTATATTCATAAACAGGCTGAGGATTGAGCAAAGGGGCCGTTTTGAAACATACACATGATCTGTGGAAAGGGCCAACACAGTCAACATCAAAGGGTCCAGAGTGGGAGAGGTAAAAGTAGGCCAGGCCATGGCCTGGGAGAGGAGTGGAGAGGATACAGAGGGAGGCGAAAGAAAGAGCGGGAGAAGAGGTTGTATGGATGCAGAGAGAAATAGAGAGAGAGCTTGGTCCCAGACTGGGAGAGAGCTCAGGTGTGAGTTGTGAGGAGGCACCTTCTGTTCGTGGCTCTGAGGCCCTGATGCGGACAGAAGAGGGGCCCAGACGGACAAGGGCCCCTCTTGTTTGGCCCAAATAAATCCAGGTGGCCCATGACGCCTGCCCTTGTCACTCAACACAACTTTACCCCCCTCAAACACACGCACAGGCACACACATGTGCACACAAATATGAACTGTGCACATTCTCTCACACGCTCCCTAGTATACCATTCAACAAAAATCACCCATTTTTAAAGGGCTCCTTCAGCGCGGCTGTTAGTGAACATGGGAATGGCTGTTTGAGGAACAATGTCAATTTGCTTAGGATAAAACAAACGCAAAAATTAAAACTAATTTAAGATGAAAAAAGCAGATTTTTTTAATTCAATCAAACCAATATGAATTCATTTGATTGATTAATTGGTTTATTTCTTAACTAAACAAAGAAAGATTATACAAGAGCTAAGACCATGAACTAAAATGGTAGGGTTTTAACTTTATCTAAATTATCTGATTGATGTTAATATTAGCTTTTTGCTTAATGAACCAGTTCTATTTCTATTGTAATTTAGTAAATTGCGTAATGTTTCTCCATTTATTTTTTTATTTTTTATAAAGCAGATGCAACATCCAAGCTTAAGGTGTTGCAGAGGCAGCAAGAACATCAAAGACAAGAACAAACAATAGATACACTGTACTTGAATCACAACACAAAGCCCAACAAAAAATCTCAGCATTCATACTAAAGCCTGGTCCATGAAAGGTGCAAGGCAGTTATTTAACATACTGAAATGCAACATTTGCTTGTAAAAGTGACCACCCTCCTAACAGGTTTGCACCAAGGAGCTCTTTGATTCCTTTTCTGTTGCTGACATTTATGACCATTTTAAAACAAGCAGGCCTGCATAGATGGATTGCAATACTGTGTTGCTGATTTTCTGCTGTTCGCAGACCTCAGTCCAGTGGTCTGAAGGGCCATGGCTGATGTACAGAAGCAAAACAAGCACTTTTTATGATGGTCATCAAGCACACACAATGCAGCATAGATAATGGTAACGTGATATATTATAAAATATAATTACTTTTTTTTTTGGTTGAAAAATGTGACAGAAATGACCTGCATTTGTCTCCGAGGATCATCTTGACAGATCTACCAAAAAATTCAACCGCTCCACAGGAAAGATGCTCAAACTACTCAAATCAATTACATCAAAGATGGAGCTCACATATCGAGACTTGTTAAGTTAACTGTAGTCATATTGCAAAGGTAGGGTGCCGGAGCCATTGTTGTCATTTGACGATGCTTGCGTCTAAATTGGGAGTGAAGGCCTCCCCAGGAGAGACGGGTGAACCTGTCACACGAGACTGGGGAGCAGAGACGTTCAAAAACGCCACAGCCAGACATGCACACACAAACACCGAAACGACACAGTATCTCCATATGCTTAAGATCTTAATCATCGTTACCATCATCTGTTCTGTCCTTTTGTGTGTGTGTGTGTGTGTGTGTGTGTGTGTGTGTGTGTGTGTTTGTGTGTGTGTGTATGAGCGTGCGTGTAGTTCATATGAAACAAGGACACCTGGAATATAATTATTCCAAAGTGTACACGCACTGACATACACACACACACATACACACACATTTTCCTTTTGCGCCAAATTTGCATGAATTCCATACATCTGGACTTTAAGAGGCAATAACAATTATGCATTAAACAGGCTGTTACAGCCCAAATGCAACCGGCCACTAGACTAAACAGCTCATTAAAATGGCACAATACCTCACTTCAAGCACACAGGAAAATTGGCATGCAATGCTATCAGAGCACTGCCTTATGGTTTTGAATGTCCATTCTGGATAATATGATGAATTCAGAGTGGCTATGTAGAGAAAAAGAATATATTTCTTTCTGATTCCCTGGCATTGTTCTCTGGCACTGCTTTCTTTTGTCTGCTGTCCCTATCCATAAATGACTGAAATTTGGAATTTGAAGGCTTTGCATTTTTCAGGTAAAGCTTATTGTAGAGGTGGCACGTTTGGCAATAATGTTTGACAAATGCATTGTCAGCCAGATTTGCCATGTTTGTTGCTGTCAACTGACTACTGACTTTTTCACACAGGAAGAGGTCTGAGAAATTAAAGAAAGAAAATGAAATAAAAAATAAAATCTTAAGTATTAAGGAAAGATTGAGCGAGACCCATCTTACTTTTACAATAGGTCATATGATAAAATGTTTTTCTAACAATCATTCACTACCTAGCATATGGAATAATAAACAAAAAAGGACACTTTTCTTCATAATGAGGAATGTCCTCAGGATAATACAGAGTTGGAAATGATGGACGAAAAAGCAGAGAAACTGCCAACATTAAACAAATTAGTGGAAAATGAGAGTTCAAAGAAAACTGCAAAATTAAAATAAAAAAATAAATAATAGAAAATAAAAACAACAATTACATCCCTGATATCAAGTAGCCTTAAGTGAACATTAAAAAAGGCTACATCAATGCACCCTCTCTGTTCTGTGTGTAGTCTTAACTAGGCACATATTCACTTCAAACCTGAGAGAGGCCAGACCAAGGAAAGCGTCCCTTAGGCCATCTTAGCCAGTCCTTCTCAACTGCGCTTTAAAAGATGGGCGACAGTACAGTACGCTGCAGTGGGCCTTGATTGATGATTGAGTAACCCAAGATCATAGATGTGCTCAGGGAGGACTTGCTGGTGCAGAGCTGTGCATACATCAGCCCTTCAGGACTACCTCTATATACATCATGTGGTGAGACTGAGTGATGTGAGCATGGGAACTACACAGAGCACTTAAGAGAAGCTTTCTACATGGCATTCAACAGTCAGAGTTGACAAAAAAAAGATTACAGTACAGGACCAGGCTGACTTTGTTCTTATAAATCAAATTTTAGCTGATGCTGAAATATCAGAGCCACAAAGTGCACAGAGCGCGCACATAATACGAGCAGACGCGCACACACAGACACAGAAAATCACACATATTAACTTGTGTTGATATCCTTGACAGGCGCAACTACAAAAGCACAACTCGGTGGTAAATAAATAAGTTCCTGCTGCCTGTGTGCGTTCTCTTTTCAGGAACTCTTGGGCTCATATAGACCCGTCCAAAGGCTTAAACAGCATGTGCATGTGCGTGCATGTGTTCGTGTATGCATAGAGGCCCCCATTCAGCACCTTCTACAGAGACAGAACAAGCGGCGCCTCCCTCCTACGGCAGCTCAAGGGCGCGGCCTATCTACCAAACAGTAGAATGCACAAGTGGAATTTTCCCCCGGATTCAGCCAGCCGGCCAGCCCGCCATCCAGTCAGCACACTGGTTCATTTATATGGGAGTCAAACTGTTTGTACTGTCAAGGTTATGTTATTTAACGGAGGAACAGGGAGAGGTAGAGAGAAGTTCCAAGCAATTTAAAATTCTGACGAGCGCTCCGCCAACTGTGATTTCCATAAGAAGTCGGGGGGAGATCTGGAATGAGACCAATTAACTTAAACCCAGCCGAGGACAATTCTTTAAGACGTACACATTTGTGTTCCCTTGAAATACGTGGCATTCAAAATTGTTGTGGTATACAAGAGAGCGATTTTGCCGTGGCTGACAACTGAGGATTCTAATTTAAATTTTGGTCATTTTGGTGTCACAATGTGAAAATCCAGTATGCTTAGTTGACTGGGGCTCGATTTGCCCAAAACTGAAAGGCACACTCTCCCGTCCCAAAGCGAGACACACACCATACACACACACGCTCACACGCAGCCGCATGCAGAGCACTCCTAAGGTTACCCCCCAGGACAAAAGCTTTACCGTCCCACTGACTGGCAGATGGGGCAACCAGCTGACATCTCGGCCCGGCTCTGTTTCATGTTCCCTGGGTGTCTTAAACGGACGGGCACCCTGTCTGATGGGCACGGGACAGCCAAGGAGGAAGCTCCTTTGACAGAGGGGCGAGGGGAGGGGGGGGATCTGCTCCTTGGGGCTACCATTGAGGAAAAGAAGAGCAAGGACAGACGGAGATTTCTAATGTGCTTCAGTGTGTTTGTACAGTATAATTGTGTGTCTTGCGGGGAGGGAGGTTAGAGGTTGGGCAATAGAAGCTGCAGATAAAAAAAAGGAGCTAATGACTGTATTTAGCCCTATATCGTTTTATAACTCGGGTCCAAATATACTCCTCAAGGCCAGAGCCAACATTTAAGGTTATGGTGCAGTTACCGTGATCACGTCCACTTGTACTTTTTTTTACCTAATTTTAGATTTAGACCAAGAAATTTAAAAGTAGTGGCCTTGCTTATTTTAACACAAAAGGTGCCAGACACCCAGTTGCAAGTGCAGACGTGAGGCTGCAGGGTCTCTGTCTGTGCTCCTGTAAAACATCTGTGTGACTTGGCTAGACCTGACAGACAGTGCATTCAATAAATAAGAATAACAGCAAAGCACACACTATCTAAAGCTAAAGAGGCAATGCTGTGGTTGGGTTATTATGTCATAGACCTTTGGATGCTGTCCTGACCACAAATGGTAAGGTTACTTCCAAAATGTAATCCATTCTATTTTACCAATTAGTATCTTACAACTATAATCAGTGCCATAACACAGTAGATCACTCAAACCCAATAATGCTAACAGATGACCTGTGATTAGTTTCGGACTTTTGTGCCCTTAAAATTCGTAAACTATAAAGGTTAATGAACGATGTTTAGTTTTTTTTGCAGAATACAATGTTAGTGCCATCATTTACAATAACTGTCACCCATTACTTCCACAGGTGCAAAATGAATATGGTTTTCTGTATTCTTACAAACAAAACACTTAATCTAAGAAGTAATTTCTCAAATAAGTCACAGAGTTTCGTGTTTATTTTTTCAGCAGCTGTAGAGGAAAACAGTTATTTCTGGAATCATTTGGTTGTAATTACATTATATATGAAGCATTGCTCCCTAGCTTTCAAATAGTGCTATGGGAGTGATGAGAATTTAGGGAATGCAATATGATGTCACATATCTTTTTGTTAAAATTTTCATCTGTTATATTTTTTATTTAAATGAATGGGTTCGTTACTGTAAATCCACAAAACAAAAGTTACTCTCATTAAGAGATAAAATTCAAATATAAATCAATTTAAGGCAACAAAATATAGACTCTGAATTGTGAACCGATATGGTTGCCTTATATAGCCTAAATGTTAAGTTACATTTACTGCTAAAAGTGGAAATTATTGCGTCAAAACTGAAAGGCAAGAGCATTAAGAAATGTTAACTTTGAGCAAGGGCAAGAGTATAGGGCAAGAAAAAAAAGGCAAAATAACAGCAGACATTTATTTATAAACCTCACTTTTTCTTGGAGGGCCAATAACAACATTTATGCTAAGAAAAATGATGCTATACCTATTTCTATGTATTGAGTATTTCATTTTACTGTCACAGAAAATATAGGTCTAGATATAAATTTTGCAAACTCTAACTTTCATCAAGCTAGCACCAGCAGTTACAGTACACTAGAATAAAATCACACTACATGCATTAAAATGTCATTAGCAGCCAGCTTGATAGCAGGCTAATATTAGTTACTTAGTCTTATTACTGTTTTGCTAAATCTCAAACATCATTTCAATGGCACTGTGAATTAATGGGATTAAGGAATTGTTTCTATTGTTTTCGAATGGGATAAGTTCAATCTTGTGTCATCAGGTCGGTTTGAGCTGTGTTGTCCCTCATAGTTTATATTGGCTGATATCTGAATGAAATCCTGGCACAGACTTTCTTTCTGACTGGACTAGTTTAGCATTAACTGTCATAATTGGATATTAACTCAAATTTTCAAAAGTACATGGACATGAGAAAATAACAGAAAGGACACAGAATCATTTTTAATAAGCTTTACAGACAGTATAGTTTAAATGTCTCTTCCACAAAATCGGTTATATCCCTGAAAATTTTTCCTCACTAAAAATCTAAATATATGACATTTGCTTATTTGAAAACTGAAAAAGCACAATTTGTTGGCGCACCTTTCCTGCTTAACTTAAAAACTTCATTTTTATACAGAAGATAACATCAGTAGTACTGACATAATAACAGGTATGTGGTTAACATGAGGAGAGCTTATTTTCACTGACAAACTACCACAATGTCTATTTTACATGGGTAGCAGCACTGCATAAGGGAACTGTTGCCAACAGCTACAGCCCATTTCTTTTCCTTAAAACTCAGCTACAGATTATATCTTATTTACTTATCCCTTATCCTAGTTTACACTCCTTTCCATCAAAAAGTTGCCCATGTATATCTGTCAGCTTGACAGACCAGTCATTGATTGTGTAGTGTAAATATCAACAAAATACACTGCCAGTGGTAGCTCAAGTGCTTTGTAGTCACTTGTCTCTTTATTTCTACTATAATAAAATAACTGGTTATCTTACTACACTGTAACTGAGGATATATGCAAAGGAGTCTGCTAATTGTATGAAAAGCAAAAGAAATTTAAACATAAATACAACTCTCAAGAACAGTTATTTCCATTCTCCCATCTCTATCTCTTACTACTCTAAAGCGAGCCTATCCATCCACGCTCTGATAAATGTCTCCTCATTTTTACCCCCTTTTTAGGTTTTAACCGACATCAATCCACTGTCGGCCAGCGCGTCATTCTCATCACAGAATTAATATATCTGATATGCGTCCCAGGGTGACAAGGTGGCACAATTCTCTCTTACTGCAACTCCTTT